>BQNB010009654.1:2926-86167 GCA_026074375.1 Tanacetum coccineum
TCCAAAAACAGACCCAAACCGAACCGTGCACACCCCTACGTTGTAGCACAAACCCCTTCGAATCTTTGGTTCTAAGAAGGTCATAAGTTGGATTCCCACTTACGGCCTTTTTTAACCATAGATTCGATGGTTAAAACCCGACTTCCTGGCAAACTTATTTTACGTATTTTTAAAGCATAATAGTTATTAAAATGTAGGAATTTATACCTTGGAAGAATATTTCACTTGTCACCCCTTAATATCAATTGCAATAAATTTGAACCACTACTAGCTTTGATCACTTTTTTTTTTCTTTCTAATGTTTACTAGCAATATTTTTGATCATATGAATGATGGATGAAGTATATACAAATTATGAGTATTTCGTTTGAGGAGTATATTTACAGCTTATATTTCGCAATTCTTGAAATGACATGAAACACGATTCGAGGCGAGGACACGAAAACAAACGGGTTAAAGTTGAGCATACACATGTTTCGGGTCATGTATAGGTTGACCCACCTAACCCGTTTATTAAGCCAATAGTGTTCACGTTGAACCACTAGAACTTTTATAACACGAAGTATTTTTTCACCTCGAAAAAGACTAAACCCGTCGCAATGTGCGGGCCACAAAAACCTTGTATCAATGTTCCGTAGTTTTTCTAGTTCATGTATCAATTTCTTAATACTAGACGATTATCCGCGCAAAACGACGGTTTATAGCGTCAAATTATCATACTTGCGAAATGGTGACTCTGGTTCAACCCTTGATACAAAGCGTGTGCTTTTTTTAAATTAATATAGTGTGTGCTTTTTAAAAAGTTGTCAAGTTTAGAATTTATCAAGTTTAAGAGGTTTAGAGGTAATTTAGGCAAGCTACATTTGTTTAAGATTCAAGATTTGATGAAAAGACACTCTTTATAAGTAGTATAACTATAGATTGTATGATGCTAATCTCTTCGTGCCACTTGTATATTTGAT
The DNA here is from genome assembly GCA_026074375.1 of Tanacetum coccineum. Classification (NCBI taxonomy): domain Eukaryota; kingdom Viridiplantae; phylum Streptophyta; class Magnoliopsida; order Asterales; family Asteraceae; genus Tanacetum; species Tanacetum coccineum. The sequence continues at coordinate 3,889 of BQNB010009654.1, forward strand.
TTAATCCAAATGTTGGATCAGATCATTCATGGGTTTTCTCTTGCCCTGCTTCATTCTCCATTGATCTGTTCCTTGAGATCAGCCATGATCGTAGCTTTGCCGCCTGACACAGATCTTCAACAATTTTATAGAAAAAAAAAAGTGTCGACAAGACGAGAAGTTCATGATTAAACCTCAAGGAAGTCGAACAGGCCGTTCAAATTGCAACACACAAGTTCCAGGTACAACAATTAAAAGCTCTAGAAGAACGAACTGAATTTCACAAACAATGTTTTTTTTTTTTTGGTAATGTTTAATTATCATTTCTTTAAATAAAAAAAGATATAACACCAAACAATGTTTGTATACATCAATTCAAGATAATCTTCAAGATGAAGACTATAATAATAATTTTAACTACACTGATGACTATAATAGAATACGCATTACAAAGAGACAGAATGAGAAGCTCCATCTCTCCAATCGACATTTTTTATTGTCTATTTCCCGTATGTTAAATATACTTTCACTGAGTATACTGATCATAATAATCGTCACTAATGACAGAAACAAACCTCTCAAGCCAAGGAAGCTGATGAAGGTCTTTCATCGTGTTTTCAAGATACGAAGAACCAGAGTCTGCACATGGGCTTGGAGGAGATTGAGATTGATAGGTGTTTGTATTGTGGTCACCGAGACTAAACCCACCGGCAAGAAACCTTTGTATTAGCGCAAGTTGTGATCTTTCTTGATCCGAGTAAGCATCCATTAAGTTTGAAAATGACCCACATGAATCCCATGCCCATTCCTCGACTGCAGGGCTGGAACTGAAGTTCTGGGTAAGGCTAAAGTCGTCACTTTCTCCTCCGTCACTATCCAATAACACGCATTGGCATGTCTGCTCACTCTCTGTGTATTCAGCCCCACAAGAATAACAGAACTCATGCCCGCACCTGCACAAAAACAAGATAACTCAAAGTTATTTTAAAGATGCCATTTTTTACTCATTGGCTTGTGAATAGGTCAATTTAGGCTGTGTTTTATCTTAAACAGGTCAAATGATTATCTTAGCTAAAAGGGGAATGGGTCAAACGGGTCAAACGGGTCGAATGTTGCAGTTTTCACGGAAAGTACTTTAACTAAAATGTCAAAGATGATCATACCAGCATGTCATGTGATAGCAACCATGCGTTAATTCAATCATCCTTTCACACATCTGGCACTGCCTCCATCTTGTATTCTCCAAATCATCGACATTGTTGACCCTGCCCTGTGGCGGGCGGTCCTGAAACTCATCACAACTCATCGACGAATGCCAAGTGACTCCACATTTCACACATATAAATCTTCGGCATACAGGGCACTCGACACAGTTATTCACAGATCGGTTTGAATCGCAACATGGATCAAGCAGAACCACACAATCTGAAAAGGGGCAGTAAAACTTATCCGTGGCTTGCAAAGTTGGTGCTGAAAGGGCATCCTCTAACAATGAGTAAGAGGCAACGGGAAGAAATGATTTTAACTCGGGTGTGGAAATGTAATATCTGCACTTTAAACTAGGGCATTTGACGGGGACTTTAGAGGACTGAACTTGTTCATCAACGTAAGTTTTGATGCAACAGGAACAGAATTTGTGTGAGCATTTCACGGTGATGGTCATTGGTGTTGGTTTATCTTCACAACAAAGGGAACATGTTTGGACCGATGAGTCACCCTTAACAGGCAGATTTACGATTCCAATGGCTACTTTAGCTAGCAGTAGCGGCTCCTCTAGATCAATATTGGGAACCCATTTTAGAACGAAATGTTCAAGATTTTCCACATGTTGTAATATTCTTTGCTTTAATGCCATGAGAAGTGGATTCTCGAGTGTTTCCTCAGTAGTTGTAATCTGGCAGAAAAATTAAAACTTGGAATCAAGAATGCAAAGAAAGAAATAGTCGATTAGTGGGGTAACTTAGACACACGTATGCGTACTCAAACAATTACGGGTACATAAAGCTAGCATCATTCAAAATAATGACTCGGATTAACTCATTTACCTGATCAAATAAGCTCACGGAGTCGGTAAATGCATATACCCTTTTGATATTACTTCGTGTAGCTTCTGCCAAACCATCCATCAACGCCAAATAATCCGCAACCGATTCATCTACAAAAAACTCAAGCTTTTTTTGCACTTGAATCAAAGGAACCTTGTGAACTCTTTCCATCACCACCCCAATACCCGAAACATCAAAACCACTATTTCCAGGATCCGAAATCGATACACCTTTAAAAAACATTCGTACCGAAAACTCATCCAAAGAATCATCAAAAATCTCATTCTTTAATCCTTGTTTCATCAATTCTTTCCTATCAAGCTCCTCCTCATCTGCACAACAACTTCTAAACTCATCTTCATCTTCTTCTAACTTCATTTCCATTAAAACACTTCTTTCCTCCATTCAAATGATCAAATTCAGTAACCTTAGAACCTAAATAAAAATATTTATGGTAGATTATGAGCGCAACCCATTAAAACCAAATCTAATTTATGCCAAAAACAACATTTTTAGTCTAAAAATTACCAAAAAAACAGCTAATTAAACAAATTTCCAAATTTAAACAAAACCCAGATCACAAAAGCTTCCAAAATAAACAGATTTAAGCATCAAGATTTACTTATTATATAAATTCAAACAAAACCCAGATCATAAAAGCTTCAAAACAAAAAACCCATCTCCAAAATCATTAGTACTTTTTAACCAAAAATATAAAAACAAGCCCAAATAATAACAATTTAAGCATCAAGATTCAATTTTTATTCAATTTCCAATAAAACCCATTTAGCAAATCTAATTTAATAAGTGGGTTTCAAATTTGAAGCTTTAAAAATAAGTCAATGATTAAAATGCATATTTGAATAAAAAATAAATAAATAAAGGAATAAAAAGTACTACAGTAATAGAAAGTGAAGGTTCCATACCAATCTAATAATGATGGGGGTTCGTTTTCTGCAAGAAGAACCAACCTTAATCTGACATTTTACTGTTAATTATGTCTATACATACATATGATTAAAATATAAAAAGTTGATAAATTATGGATTAATTTTGGGAGTAAAGGAATCTGGGTGGTGTTAACTGTTCACATGGAAATGGAATTTTTATTATATTTAGTTTTGTTATTTTGTGTTAGAATGGTTATTTATTTATTGAGAATAATACAGGCAATGAAATAATTGGTAATAATTGATATCATGGGTGGTGTTAGTAAATTAATTTTAATGAGCTTGCTTTTTTGATTTATTGGATTATTAGTCTTTTAAGAGGTTTTAATTGCTATGGCGCCCTTATTGTTATGGTATTTAGTGCATTCACTATCAGATATTTTTAAACGATGTTTGTTACCCGTGCGCAGGATTATTTTTGCAACGGACCGATAACGACAAGTACTAATTTTCAGCGATTGGGACTCACTTTGCAACGAAATGATAATCCTAAAGACTATTTTCGTAAACATTTTAAAATATATATTAAACTTCAACATTTTTTATAAAATCGTACGCATGTCAGAACCATTGCAATATTGAGCTCGTTTTGTTCGCAGTTCGACGATCTTTTCAGCGACATTTTTTTTTTTGAATGAAGCGATAAATATGTGCTCCGTAATTGACAAAAAAACTTTGTTTTATTGAAAAGTCGTAAATAAGTGAAAGTTGAGGGTGCGCTTTGAAAATTGAATTTTAAAAAATATGAAAAAAACGTAAATAGGTTAAGTTCAGGGTGCGTTTTGGAAATTCGGTTTTTTAAATATATATATTAAACTTCAACATTTTTTATAAAAGCGTACGCATGTCAGGAGCGGTGCAATATTAGGCTCGTTTTGTTCGCAATTTGACGATCTTTTCAATGACATTTTATTTCCCAATGAATCGGTAGATATGTGCTCCATGTTTGATAAATAAAGTTTGTTATATAAAAAAGTCGTAAATAGGTTAAAGTTCAGGGTACACTTTGAAAATTGAATTTGAAAAAAATATGAAAAAGCGTAAATAGGTTAAAGTTCAGGGTGCGTTTTGGAAATTTGGTTTTTTAAATATATTTATTAAATTTCTAACATTTTTTATAAAATCGTACGCATGTCAGTAGCGGTGCAATATTAGGCTCGTTTTGTTCGCAATTCGACGATCTTTTCAATGAGATTTTTTTCCCTAATGAATCGGTAGACATGAGCTCCATATTTGATAAATAAAGTTTGTTATATAAAAAAGTCATAAATATGTTAAAGTTCAGGGTGTGTTTTGAAAATATATAAAAAAATATTTTTTTTTTACGTTGAAAGTCGTGCGTGATTTAATTTTTTTATTCCGACAAACGGGGTACTGTGCCCTGCTGTTTTATATAATTACGAGGTTCGTAATTCGCGCGTCGTCGCGGAGCGCGTGAGACTAATTTTGCAATGTACCGATAATTTCTGGTATTGTTTGTCAACCTTTCAATAAATCGATAACTTTAGGGACTATTTCTGTAAGTTTTTTAAAAATATATAAACTTCAACATTTTTTATAAAAGCGTAGGTATGTCAGAAGCATTGCAATATTGGGCTCGTTTTGTTCGCAATTTGATGATCTATTCAATGACATCTTTTCACGAATGAATCGATAGTTATACGCTTCATATTTGATAAATAAAGTTTGTTATATAAAAAGTCGTAAATAGATAAAAATATGAGGCCTGGTTTGTAAGATTATTTTTTTTAATATTAAAAAACCAAATTATGAGAGGATAGCTTTTGGCTTTGTAAGTTTCATTTAATTTCGTTTTGAAAAAAGTTTATTTGCATATCAGTTTCTCCTCACATACCAATGGACAAATCTCCACCATTCATTTGAGTTTGATCTAATGGTGAGGATTAATCTAAGATTTAACTTTATTTAATGGATAAGATTAAACCTTAAAAAACATCCACCACCCCTTCTTACCTTTGTGTTTTTTAATTAAAACACACTTTCACCCTTATTTTTAAAAATCACATACCGCAAAAACCGTAAAACGTTAAGATTTATAAATTACACCATCGTGACGAGCATTTAATTATCTTTAAATAGAGAGGCACTTTCATATACTTTCGACAAACTTTTTTTTTTTTTTTTGTAATTTTTTTGTTTTTTCTCGTGCAATATTTTGTTGATATATCAATGTGAATTACACTAATCTGTAAGTTAGAAACACTCACATGCTTTCTAAACGGGATAAATATTTGTGTGAACTCCAACTGATTTATCGTTTTGGCAATTAAAATGTGCATAACCTTTAGCTTCTAACCATTTATCATACATAATTTTTAGACCTCCAAATCAAAACAGTTTATTTATAAAAGTTGATGAATATCGAAGAATTTTATTTTTTATCATCAAACCCGCTTTTGAAAGTATCACAATAAGATATAACCATATTTGTACGTCGAACACTCAACAGATGTCATGAAATGAGCATAAGTATTTGTTGTAAAACTTAATGATAAATCATGTTTGACATAAAAATAACATCTTTACCATTCAATCATATATTCAAACATAATTTGTGAAAATAAATAAACACTATAAAAACTATGTTTCTAACCCTTTTAAATCCTACTAACAGTAAAATATCACAAGTGATAAATAACAGTGATTATATGTTTAAGATTTCAAAAATAATCACAATAAGTGTCACATTATATTACTTTATCCATGAGATATTAATTATTATTTGAAATACCATAACTAATGTTCCACATTATATTACTTTATCACATAGATTCTATTATATATTTTTTTATCACCGTGATACTACAATGTCAGGTTAATAGTTGTTGAAGCTACGAGTGAAATCTTAGTTAAATAAAGTATTGGTATAGTTTAGTGGTTAGGGTTTTAGGGTTTTTGTATATAGTTTAGTGTTTTTAGGGGTAAGGTTAGGTATAAATTTTAAAGTTTATGTATATATATCACTTGTGATATTACACTTATGGATATAGAGGTTTAGGTTTTGGTATAGGTTAGTTCGTCAGGGGTTTTTTAGTATTTTTGGTATAGATTTTAAAGATATGTAATATGACCACTTGTAATATTATGACCTAGTGTTTATGGATTTATAGGTTTTGAATGATGTGGTTGTATTTAATGAAGTGCTTGTTGCATAGGGAAGTAAAAGACGGGAAATGATTGTCCGCAGGTACTTTGTTGGCTATAGAATGACTATAAATGAACTAAGGTACAACTTAAGGAAAGTGTGGAGTAGGTATGGATTCAATGACATAATTGACACCATTAATGGTATATACTTCATGAAATTTCATAATACTGATGGAATGAATTTTATTGTGAATAGTGGGCCATGGATAGTTAATAGTAAACCCTTGATTGTTCATAAATAGGACCTAAATGTGTGTTTGGACAAGTCAGAACCTGCTAAAATACCATTGTGGATCGAGATATGTAATTTGCCCTTTGAAATCTGGACCACAAAGGGTATTAGTGATTTGGACAGTGGGGTAGAAAAACCTATGGTGATGGATGATGTCACTGCAATAATGTGTAAGAATAAAGTGGGAAAGGTAAGGTATGCAAGAGTTTTAGTTGAAGTGTCAGCTCAAATGCCCTTGCCTGCTAATATTGAAATTGTATATAATAATGGATTGAATAAGGTAATCTGTAGGAAGAATGTTAAGGTGATGTATGATTGGAAGCCACATATGTGCCTAAATTGTTGTGTGTCTGGGCATAATACGCAGAGTTTTCCTAAAAACATAAGAGTATAGAATAAAGTAAGTGATACAGTGATTGGTAATGAGGAAAAAAAGGATAATAAGAAACAAATGTCTTAGAATGAGGGTTTTGTGGAAGTAAAAAATAGGAAAACTGGTAGTAAAGGGGAAAAGATTTGAGGCAAAACTTCAGACCAAATACTCAGCCGCCAAGGACTGGAAATAATAAACAAGTAAAGAGTAAAGAGAAGCAGGTAACATAGTTTGCTTACCAGCCAAATAAGAAAGATGTGAATGATGGGAAAGGGAAGAGTGAAGGTATGGAGTCACAGAAGAAAGGGGTGGATAAGATAAATGTAGAAAAGCAGAATGGTAAAAAACAAGCATCTCTAAAAAAGGTCTGGAGTGTTCATGAAGAAATCCTGTCTGCAATGAGAAGGTCTACAAATAAGTATATTGTATTAGAAAAGTATGATATTAATGAACAATGAGAATTGAATGATATGAGAAATAAGGAACTGGTGAATGATTTTATTAGTCAAAAAGGGATCCAACTGATGCTGAAATGCTTAAATGGAATATTGACGTGGTAGCTTATAACAAGCAAAGGAAGGGGGAACTTGTTAATAATGGAAAAGCCACATCTGATTAGTCAAAGCAAATTATTGAAGAGGACGATGTATGTGTGGAAAACTAGAAGGGGGGTTGAATAGTTTACCACTTTTTAATTTAAGGTTTTAAAGTGTTTGTAAAAATTCTAGATTCGACTTTATGTGAATTCAATACTTGCACAATATAAACAATATACCTATCTAAACAATTAATAAGATAGTATGAGAAAGTAATGCAAGACAAGAGATAAGAGTAAGAACAATCAAACCACAACGTGAAGATTTATAGTGGTTCGGCAACGAAGTACCTCTTCGACCTACTCCACTCCCCGAGCACCTAACTCGAGAGTTTTCTTCACTATGTCAACAAGCTCCCTTATGGCGGAGAAAACCGTACACAACGTTGCTTACACCGATTTATAACACAAAGCTAAATGTCGAGTTCTAATCTTAGCTAGAACCAATCTATCACAACACAACTTCATGACTTGTTCACGACTTCACAACTTCACAACTTCAAGACTTCTTCACAACATTACTTATATCATAACTATCTAGCACTACTTGGTAAGATCACCACGATCTAACTATACTTACAAAGATCGCCAAGATCTAGCAACTACATAACTTTCCAAATTTGACAAAAGATTTACAAGTTCTGATATGAATGCAATAAGATTGCAACAACACACAAAGGTGTAATACTTCTTTACTTGATAATAGAAGTATTCTTCTCTTGCACTTGAGGAATTGAGCTTGGATCACTTAGAAACAAAGCTTTATGATTAAATGATCAAAGGATGTTAGAGAGGATATGTGGGCTATTTTGGGCAGAAAGAATGAGTGCAAAAGGTGAGAAAATAGTAGGGAAAAGTCCAGTATTTATAGGACAGACTTGGGGAGTGGTATGTGCCTAAATACACATACCTTTGACCTTTAAAATCGGACTTAAATGACCAAAAACGTACCAAAAATACATTGTATTTGTATGTTTTCACTTATATTGTGCAGGTAACGGATATCTAAGAAAAAGACAAAAACAAAGCCAAAAACAAGGTTATAAATAGCGTGAAACGTGACGTAGCGGCATAGCCAAGCCTCAAGATTTAGCGTGAGGCGTAGCGACATGGCGTTTTTAAGGCGTGACTTAAGGCGGCAAAAAATATTTATAGATTTATAGATTATATCATAGTTTAGAATAATATGAGTAGTAAATATTATTAAATTCAAGCATCAATCCAAAATATTAGTAAATCCAAGCATAAATCTCAAATTTTAGAAAATCCCTTAAACACTTCAAAAAAACTCGCCATGCTGTGCGCTATAGCGCGCTTTATCATGCTATATGACGCTATATTGCACGCCACGCCTAGAGACGACGCCTTGACCTATTTCGTAACGTGGAGGCCACGTTTCGCGTTATGGCGACGCTATAGCGCCGCTATAGCACGCTATTTAGAACCCTGGCCAAAAACGATAAAACCGAGCACGAGAACGGAAAGAGCGTGAAGAGAAGTCAAAATCAAAGCCAAAAGTCAAAAAGTCAAAGCCAACCCCGACAAAAGTCAAAGTCAAAGACGGAGCCGAAACCGAAGAAAAAGTTAATGGGCCAACCCGTACCCATTTAATGGGCCGGGACAGCCCATTAAGCTTTTATATAAAAGTCTTATAAGCCTTAAACATTTTAAAAACCCAAAACCCTTTATAACCGGCCCAAATTGCAAAGCCCATAACCCATTTTACCCACTTAACGACTAAACCCATTAACCCCTTATAACCTTTACTTCGTTAGTCCCAAAAGGACTAACGGTGCAATACCAACCCAACCTCAAGGACCAATGATGAACTAAATAAGGACGATGGATGTAATCATACTATACACTTTCAGGGACTATTTTTTTCCATTTACCTAAACCTTCACCCCTGTTAACCCAATACCAATTAAACCTACTTTCCTGTCATACCCTTAACCCTACTACTGTACATCCCTGTCATAATCACACCTCTACAACAAAGGGTTTCGGGGTGGGGGGGGGGCTGTTTATGTAGGGAGCGTAGTTGTTGATCGCTTGGGAATTTTGATTTGTGTGTTGTTGAGGCGCTTGAGTAGCGCTATGGGGCGTGTGGGCTTTTCTGGGGAGGAAGGTGGTGGTGGCGCAGGTTTTTGTGGGTTGGAGTTGGGGTTTGGGTGTGAGGGTAATTGGGCAGTGAGGGGAATTGTGCGCTACGTGGGGGGTGTATCAGTCGGGTGAGGGGGATCGGTGGGGTGGGTGCGGGTCGGTGAGTGAGAGTGTGGCGAGTGTGTAGTGGGTGAATGGTATTGGGGCGCAGGGGGTTGGTTTTGGAGTTCGGTGGCCAATGAGCTTGGGTGGGGCTATGTGGTTAAGGGGTGGGATGGGTAGCGGGTGCAGTTGGGTTGGCGGGTGGGGTGAGGTTGGCGTTGGTTCAGCCTAGTGCGGGGAGCGGCTGGGGGGGAAGGGCAGGTTGGGGTGGTGAAGTGCGGGGTGACAAGGAGGTGGGGGTGGCGTGGCGCGCTTGGGGGGGCTGGGGGGTTTGGGGTGAGACGGTAGGGGTAGAAATTTGGGGAGGTGGACTTAGGGGGGGCGGGGGGTGTTTGGGGTTGCGTAGATTGCGGGGGAGGGGGATTTGTGGCGGTTGTGGTGTGGCTGCGTGGGGGTGAGGTTTGGGTAGGAGTTGAGTGGTGGGTGTAGTCTAGGGAGGGGGGTGATTGGGTGTGAGTGGGGAGGGATGGGGCGTAGTGCGGTGGGGTGTTGGTTGGCGGTTGGGGGTGGGGTGGGGGTAGGGGGGAATGGGGGGGGGTGCTAGGGGTGGAGGGGAGGAGTGCGGGGGTGTTGGGGGGGGGGGTGGATGAGGAGGGATTGGGGTGCAGTTTTTGTTGGGGATGGAGGTTTTGGTGATGTCAGGAGGTTGTATGGGTGGTGGTAGGCGGGCAGAGGGTGGGCGTGGTGGTGGGAAGTAGTGGTTGTTGTAGGTGGTAGGCGGGGGATTGGGTGGGGGGTTCGGTGGGGCGCGTGCGGCGGGGGTTGTTAGAGGATGGTTGGTATGGTGGGTGTGTGGGGGGAGAAGGGGGATGGTTTTGCGGGGGGTGGGTTGGGGGTTAGGGGAATAAAGGGTGGTTGTGGGGTGAAGGGAGGTGGTGGGGTATGGGTTGTGTATGTTTTTCTTTTTTTTTTGATTTTTTAATTTATTATTTTATCCCCATACACTGTTATATGTAAAATGTATTAACCATGATTAATTCCATCATTAAACGCAAAGTTTGTTTTTTAGTACAATGTGTTTGCTTATCTCGAAGGGTATATCATTCCTAGATTCAGGCGGTACTTCTTCCTAAAACCTAGACACGCTAATTTTGTCACAATTAAACGCATCCACATAAAGCAATCTTTTGTTGATTATAATCTATCTTAGGAAAGCAATAATGGTGATCTTATTGAATCCTAGCTCAACGAGACTTTACTAACTTACTGCTTAACGGCTTCTTACATACTAGTAGTCCACTGTCTAAATCCTTACCAAGGGAATCAGAAAGTCATTCGTTGATCCCAGGTCACCTGCTAGTCCAACTTGTTCACTAAACCAAAGGCAAGGATATGGCATTATTTGTGATCCTATGATTCTAGTAATATAAGTTGCTACATGGAGAGCTATCCTGGTTAATCTAGTCTACTTGGTCTGCACAACTAGATCCGGTTGATTGATAGGTCGCATACAAAAGCACGTAAACGAGTATAAATTGATAAACATGTGGAAGTCTAAAGAATCGTTGTAGCTCCCTCAGATCTGTTTTGCTTTTTTTTTTAGGTTTTTTTAGATTTTTTAAAGCACACTTTTTTTATTTTCTTATTTTCTTCCTTGTTTAGATCTTATATCTAGGATAAATTAATAACAAAGGCAGAATATTCAATACATAGAATCATTGTTATTAACATAAGGTTTTTCATCATTATCTTCTATGATACATGACTACTACAAGCCCTAATTCTACACGATCAACTGTAGAACATGTTATCTAAACTATAACAAGGAATCAAAGATCCTTGAGCTTGTGAAACTCATAAATTCTAGGCGTTTCCACTTAGTAGGATCCATTCGACACCTACTCAAACACACACACACTTTTTGGTGTTATACATCTCCCATCCATTATCTTCCCCTAGTTTGATAAAGACAAAACGTAAAATAAGCACGAACTTCCCTGAAGCTAAATATATACATGAAAGAACTATGGATCTCTATGCAATTCCACAGGATCTGTAAGTTGCACATTCTTTCTTTGTAAATCTTCTTTCCTTTATGTCATAATCAAATAAGAGGACCTAAAAGTATGCCATACTCTGATTTCGTACACCACAAAACCACTATCTCACACTTATAACCAGCCTTCCAACAATCTCTAATTACCCTCCATGTAGCGCCTTATGATAAATGACTTGAGCATAGAAACTTTAATATAGCACGTAGTAATATTACTGCCAGTAGTAAAAACCTTTTTACCTCGACTGTAGCATATAAAATGGTTTAAACATTTTAACATAAGCTTCACTGAAGCCCCATATGTTAACCATTTCTTGAATCTTCAAAATTCTGATAGGCTCTATTTATGATGAATGATGAACGAAAAACTAAGTATAACGTTTCGACATTTATGGACTTATATAAGTTTATTATGACATAAGAAGCTTATATAAAGCCTAAAAATCACAAAATAAGCCAAAAAGATTAAAACTTGTACGATATAAGCCGAAATATAATAAGCTCCTAAGCCTAAATATTTAAGTAAACACCCACTATATAAAATACGATGGGATGTCTATATTTTGCAATAATGTTTTCTTAACGAGGAAGAAGAATATGGTTCTTTCCAACTACAATCGGACGAAAATACTCCCACATCCACATGGCCAAGTAGCCAACATATCATAAATTTTGATCATTTCACATTTGTACCTTCAGATTGTTGTAAACTTTTGACTTTGTTAGTCTTTAATACTTACCCCAAAAGTTATCTTTATTATTCGTACATTGGTAAATTATTTTCTTACTTTTAGTTCCATTAGTTAAGGATTGTGACTTATTTGGACGGATTTAAAATTCCTTTTGTCTTAAAAATGAAAATGTACATTTTCATTTTTAAGACAAGAGTAATTTTAATAATTACCACTATCACTATTATTATTATTGGGTCGCTGTCAAAACTTTGAAGACTTAATGCTCAAGAAATGCATCCAAATGTAATATAATTATACATTAATACATATGTAATTATGCATGCATGGATGCGTGTATGTATATATGAAGCAAGAATTTAACAATTATTGATGTTGCATTATGCCCTACATGTTTAATGTACCGATTACTTTAATTTGTTTTAAAAATCAAACAAGAATTTAGCAATTATTCTAGACTAAGTTAGTAGTCTCATTTATATGGTGTTGTACTTAAAATTTATACGAGTTCCGTAAGTATATGAAATTGAAAAAAAATATACATTTCTGTAAAGAAAGATGCATCTTTGTGTAAAGGTAAACACCAAAGTTGTATATGTAGACTCTTTAATAAAAGGCAAAATCACAATAATAAAAACACTAGCTTTTAGTAAAGGTTTCCACTTTAAATTTGCCAGTTTTACGATACAAATTTTCCAGCTCAATGTACGACATTTTGATGCAATGATCATAGTATCTAAGCATCTGGAAGATAAACACTACTTTCGACTATTTGCGTCTACGTAACATATGATAAAAAGTGACTTTAATTGATAAAATATACTGTTGTTTCTCCTGTTTAGTAAAATACATATTCACCCATTATCCAACGTTGGATGAAAATTGTGTATTTGCTCAAGTGCTACATGATGAATTTATTCAAATGTATAAATGGATGAGGTTTTTTTCCGTACAATGTAAGCCTTTAACTAAGACGTACGTAATCTAACCGAGGTATTGAGTCTATATACCACAGTCATTGTTTTAACCCTCTAATCCATCCTACTCGAAAGTCGAAACAATATGAGACGATAACTACTAACCCTTATGGCGATATAACTACTCGAAACAATATACGTATATAACGTCTAGTTAAGCCAGTTTATAAGTAGATGCAAAAGACTTCTATAAAACCCGGTTTCAAGTTTTCAAAAGCATAAGTTTGCAACTTTTTGACTTTTTGAAATTAGGTTTAAAAATACGACTCATAACACAAAGCAAAGATTCCACGCAAAAAAACTAGTATTGGGAAAGTTACACTAAAAGTCTCGATTATTTATGCATTTTGACGTAAATATACTAATTTTGAAAAAGAATATGAATAATCAAATTTAGTAAGTATCAAAGCTTTTATATATTAGTAAGTATATAATCCTCTTAAATGTTACTCGTATTTCATATCTCAGCGTGATAATTCTTTTGTAATAATATATACTAGTAAACTTGATAAAAAATCATTCTATTTTTTTGAAAAATAAATAGCTAGTGATTCTTTTAGTATTTTTATAAAGACTTATTCTAATATCGGATTAACAAAACGCATCCCACTTTTGTTAAACATATCAGCCAATAAAGACCCAAGAATATATAAATAAATCCATTTCATCTTTACGGGTCATGGTTATCTTGTAGCAACAAAACGGTTCTACACCTTTTTTTTTTTGAACGGCAAATTGAAATTATTAAAAAAACTAGCAAGAAGCTAGAAAATTACAAGGATATGGATTTAGGACATTTCATCCAGGAAATCCAATCAATATTGTTTTTACATCTATTGGAACACCAAGTAAAAGAGTACGAAACAATATCATCAAAAAGAAGCTCCATACGCGGATGAGAAGATCCAAAAAGTACTTGGTTGCGGAATTTCCAAATCATCCACCACATAACATAAAAGACCCCTTCTAGCATTTCCTTTTGAGCTTTAGAAAACCGAGTAGTTTTGAACCAAGCAATCCATTCTTCGTAACAAGAAAAATCTGGAATATCAATTTCCCACCATCGAGCAATTTTACGCCATAAAGTCCGAGCTAAATTACAAGAGTAGAAAAGATGCGAGCATGATTCTCCAGCTAAACCACAATTTGGGCATATAATAGAAGGAATATCAATCCCACGAAGTGAAAGGTTAAGTCTCGTGGGGAGCTTATCCAAACAAACTTTCCACGCTAAAATATTTACCTTTATTGGAACCACTTTCACCCATCTAGTAACGTCACCAACAAAAGGTAAAAGAATATCATCAATAAATGTTCTAGCCGAGTGAACAGAAAACTCACCAGAAGATCCAAGAAGCCATGCCCATCGATCATTGGAAGGAGATAAAGATATAGACCCAACAAGTTCAACTAGATGGTGAAGCTGCTCTTCTTCCACCCCTCCACGGGGGTTTCTACGAAAAGAAGCAACAAACGAAGCATCAATGAGTTTATCTGCAACCGTAATACCTTTTTTGAGCTCCAACGCATATAAACGAGGAAAAGATCTGCTAAGGGGGACATCATTAATCCAACAATCTTCCCAAAAGAGAGTGTTCGCACCGTTTCCCACTTTCTTTTTCAAAAGCGCAAGAAGGTTAATACCTTTTGCGGACAAAGAATTGAGCTCTTTCAAGATACAATTCCAAGGGGATAAACTGGAAACCGAACCTGTGTGAACAAAAGGAGAACGATTGCCATATAAAACAGCAATAAGACGATGCCAAAGGGATGCATCCTGCGAAAGAAATCTCCAAACCCACTTAAATAATAAGGATCTATTAAGCGCAAAGAAGCTGGACACACCTAGCCCTCCTTTTTGTTTAGAAGCCAAAATTTTGTTCCAACTAATCATAGAGAATCTCTTTTCATTTATATCGGCACCATTAAAAAATTTTCTGCGAAGGGATTCCAAGTCACGAAGAACACCCAAAGGAGCTTTATAAAGCGACATATGATAAAGAGGCAAGGACGTAAGGACAGACTTGATTAACGTAAGACGTCCACCAATGGAAAGAGTCTTAATTTTCTATTTTGATAATCTGTTAGAAACCTTACCAATTATCTCATCCCAAGCCTTTCTCCTAGAAGGAGACATCCCAACCTTGACACCAAGATAAGAGAACGGAGTGGAAAAAGTAGAACACCCAATAATGTTAGCTGCCGCAAGAACTTCCTCATTAGAGACTCCAATGCCCATGAGTTTACTCTTAAGAATATTGATTTGAAGACCCGAAGCCAAAAAGAAGCATTTGAGCATACGAACTATGGTAAGGATGTTTGCTCTATCCCATTTGCCAATGAAGACTGCGTCATCAGCATAGAAAAGATGAGATAACGTCAACGAATCATCAAATCGGATACCCTTAAAAAGATCAGCATTTATGATATTATTGAAAGAAAGATGCAAACTTTCCATAACTAAGATGAACAAATAAGGAGATAAGGGGTCTCCTTGCTTCAAACCCTTGTGGAACTTAAATTCAGCGGTCGGACTACCATTAACAAGAATAGATCCCATAGCCGACGAAAGACATCCTTGAATCCATCCTCTCCATTTAATGCCAAACCCAAAGTTTCTTAAAATAATATCTAAGAAGTCCCATCTCACAGAATCAAAAGCCTTTTCAAAATCCACTTTAAAAATCATGGCTTTCGATTTATGAGCTTTGCACCAAGAAATAAGCTCATTTAAGATGAAAGGACCGTCAAGAATTTGACGGTTGGATACAAAAGCAGATTGAACATCACTAATAAGCTCAGATATTACCATCTTAAGACGATTAGCCAAAATCTTAGAAACGATCTTGTAAAAACACCCAATGAGACTAATTGGCCTGTAATCTTTAACAAACTTCGCATCATGTTTCTTAGGGATTAGAGCAATGAAGGATGAATTACATCCAGGAGGGAACTTACTTGAGATGAAAAACTCACGGATCGCATTAACAAAATCATGCTTAAGAATATCCCAAAAAGTACGAATAAAATCAAATGAGAAACCGTCCGGACCTGGCGATTTATTGGTTCCGCAATCCCAAACCGCTTTCTTGATCTCATCAAACGTAACATCACACTCCAAGTCATCCACCTGCTCAGAAGAAAGCTTTTTGAACAAATGACAATCAATATCAATACAAGGACCAGAAGGACTCTCAAATCGATTGGCAAAGTGCATGAGAAATTCGTTTTTAACCTTGCAAGGTTCGTCAATCCAATCTCCATCTATGAGAACACCACGAATAGCAAGTTGCGATCTTTTCTTATTAATTATCCCATGAAAATATTTGGAATTTTCATCGCCTTCAATGGCCCATCTCACCTTTGCTTTCTGAGCCAAGTCTAAAGAGTGACTTTTGTTAAAATTATGAAGCTCCTTTAAGAGAGAAATCCTTTCAGTGACTAACTCCTCGTTGCTAAGCCCATTATCGAATAACTTGTCAAGATCAGACAACCGAGCTTTGATAGAAAAGCAAGTATCATTAGAGCGTTTTATATCATCTTTACACCACTCTTTTATTGAAGCTTTAAGTGCCTGAAGCTTTTTCTTTAAAAGAATAATCTTATTAGAATCATTAGAACTTGAATAGCTCCATGAATCCTTAATGAGTTTATCAAAACCTTTCTTGTGAAACCAAGATTGATAGACACGAAAAGGGGATGGCCCATAATCAGTAACAACTTCGCGCATAATGATGGGTCTGTGATCGGAAAGATGCCTGTCAAGACAAATAGCTGACAGAGAAGGAAATTTCAGAAGTAAACCTTCAGAAATTAAAAACCTATCCAATTTACTCATTTTCTTGGCCGATTTGATAGCCCAAGTAAACGAATATCCTTCAAGGGGAAGATCAATAAGCCCAGCAGTAGAGATGAAGTGATTAAAAGCATTGGCGGCCGTTTCATTAAAAATCGTCCCAAACCTTTCTTGTTTTGATCTAACTTCATTGAAATCGCCTAAAATAATGCATTCTCCATCCCATGTATCAATAATGTGAGTAATATATTCCCAAAGAGATTTCTTCTCAGAGATATCTTGTGGAGCATAAATAGAAACAAACATAACCTTAGTAGCAGTAGAAAGCCAAGTACCACGAACCGCCACAAAATAATCAGAAATGGTGGCATTATCTTTAACAAAGCTATTAGGATCCCACACACATAGAATTCCTCCTGAAAGACCAACAGAAGAACTAAAAGAAAAGTCGAAAAAAGAATTACCCCATAAATCTTTGATAGAAAAAAGATTAATGCTCTCCAACTTTGTTTCTTGAATAGCAACAAAGTTAATCTTATTCTTAGTGTTTAACTCCCGAATCCACTGTTTCTTGGCTGATTGGCCAAGACCTTGAATGTTTAAAGACATAACATTCATTTAAAGACCATGGAATCTCCATGAGAGGCTACAATATCCTCTAAGTTTTTCTTGCATCCGGCCATGTTGTATCCCATAGTTTGTCCGACTTCCACCAAGTTTTCAATAACATCCATAATTGATCCTCCAGTTTTAAGGCTAAAGGATCGGTTAACGCCACTAACATTTTGAGATCCCCCTATATTAGGACTGATATCAGAATGCACAGGCAGATTAACACTAACACCAACATTTACCTCTTGAGTGAAACCAGGAGGGTGAGAAGGATCGCTATCCTGACCCGCCTCCTTATTATCTTGCTTATTAAGAATGTTGTAAATACCAAAAGGATCTTCTGATATCTTATCTTGAGGAGGTTCCTGTTCATTAATAACGTTTTCGATATTCTCATTCATGAAGCTAGACTCTGAAACATGATCATTCGCATCCCCAGTAATTGAATTATTTTTTTCGTCTCCTACGAATTCATCATCAGAAGATGATTCACAAAATTCATCGTCTAGTTCAGGAGACCATGGTTCTAGTTCTCTAATTCGAATCCAATAAACTTTCCCTTTAACAATGATTTTGGTACGATCATTGATAATAGTACTAACCTTGGTAGTCACACAGACTTTTCTGTACGGCAACGAACTATCCTCTACCAAATCGACAGGAGTCAAAGTACCCCAAGGAGACACAATTTTGGAGAGCGCTTTGTTGTTCCAAGCACACATAGGGAGTCCTTCTATAGCAATCCAAACAAGTCTGATATCGCTCACAAAAGAATTATTAGCATTACCAAGTTCATGGAACCAATTCAATACACCAGCATGATTAATCAATTTTTCTTTGGAAGCACAAGATTTGGATTGGATCAGGACCCAGTACCCACCAAGATAAGAGATCTTTATGTCATCAAATCCCTCATCGTTAAGGATGACAGAAAGGTTAGATAGGGCGTTAATATCTTTAATTTTCCCAATAGCAACACAAGAGAGATCATTGGCTGATAAGCAATCATCATCAAGAGCAATAGCAGGTGAGGAATCATGAATCATATTAGAAGATGACAAATTATTAGGCTGGTTCGATTTCAACACAGAAGCAAACGAATTATTCCTGGTTTCTTTATTCCCATTCGTTGGCCTAACATTAGGCTCCTTGAACCCACCTAAATGTCTATCATCACTCTTCGAATTACGAATGTTCCTGCCATTCAAAGGTGGCCTGCCAAATCGTGCCTTATTTGCCTGTAACTTATAACGACCAACCCATACCGTACATAAATTACCCACCAATCTTTCCACATTAGAAACATTGATAAATTTGACAAATCCAAATCTTTTACCTTCCTTTGATCTCTTCAGTGGAATGAAAGAATCAACAACATGTCCATACTTATTACAAGCATGAAACAGATCCTTGGCCGAAAATGTCTCTGGAAGATTAGACACGTAAATCGAAATCGAGATCTTAGCCACGTCGTCTTCATAAGATCTATAACCATGTTTCTTCCTCGAAACTACATGCCAATCATCGATACCCATGATAAACAGATGAGATGAGTTCTTTGGATTGAAGGGAGATCTTGTTTAATGGAGGCGAGGAGAAAAGGAAACGGAAATGGAGTCAATTTGGGGTTGATTTAAAAAGAGATTAGATTGAAGGGAAAACAAACAGATCTAAACCTTAAATCCCAAGATGAGAAGATCGCCTAACACGCTCGATATGGGCTTAATCAATGAATGATTGATCCCAATTTCAGGGGTTATAACGAATTCAAACACTAAGGATAAAAGGAGATTGATAATGAAGAATAGAGATGGTGGCTAGGGTTTCTAAGAGAGAGAAAGACATGCTTGGCTTACTTGATGTGCAATGGAGTCTAAAATTGACAAGATTTCATTTATGGATTTCTACTTACATACAAATGATCAAATCTCGTTGGGTTATTTTCAAGCTTTTCATCATGATGCAATTATGGGACAAATGTTATATCAATTTCAAAGAAATCAACGAGATTACTTTTCAAACGACACATTTAGAGGTCGTTCTCTTGTATCTTGTGCTATTGTATTATGAAGTAACGCCCCTGGACATATTTCCGCTGCGACACATTTTTTGGGGTGTTACAAAGAATCAATGAATTAACTATGCAAATTTATATTAAACTTAAGAATCATTTTCTTACAGCAACTTCTGACTTGCTTCTCTGCTACCGACTATTTTTACCCTAAATAATTAGAGTTTTTTACATTATATTCTATATTGACTCCTAGCCACACTAATCGGTAAAATGCACAACCTAATACGCACCAAGACTCATAGTCATAGCATTGTTAGGACTTCTGCAAGTCACTTCAGGAGCGCTAAGACTATATATAAGGCCTGTGTTTCAGAAGATAATAAAAAGAATGACTTTTCATAGAATATATTTTCTAGGCAAATTAATCTAATTAGATGTATGTGGTCTTGTTACTGTTATGTTACTGTTACTGTTCTGCAAATCTTGTTACTGTTCTGTTACTCATCAAACTGAACCAACTTCAAAACAATTTTAGTAATATCTAGCTACACATACAAGTAACTCGATATAATTATATGCTACTGTGGTATCTAGAGAAACTTCCCAATGACTCTAATTATTATTAATATACTTACTAGATTGTTTGCATGCTCGCGAAATGAGATTAAGCCTCCAGTATGAGTTGAGGAACCTTCTCCTTTTAGACGATTTTGTGTATTTTTTTTTCTTGAATCTCTTTATACTTTGATGTTGCCCAATGAGATGTGAAATTGTCCATGCGTTGTCACTCATGAATATAGGTTTCACCATTTTAGTTCTTATGTCTCTAAAGAAATCAGCATAGCGTCCAAAAGCTTTTGCATCCCATGCTTTCCTCACGCTTGTCTCGGCTTCCGGGTCCCATACAAAATGTTTCTAATGACTCATCCCATGTTTACTTAACTCAAATCTGCACGATCTCGAATAGATTTGCATTATTTTTCTTTGCTATTCATTTAACTCGTGTGATACACGTTTGCACAACATTTTTTTGTCGACATTGATACCGCCTTATTGCGCAGTATTGTGTTATAGAGAGATCTTTGTTGGGTAATAGTATTAGTTATGTTATGCAGTTTAAGATCTCATAAAACATCGCTCATGCATTATTATAGAAGTAGTATTAGGGTTATAACGAATTCAAACACTAAGGATAAAAGGAGATTGATAATGAAGAATAGAGATGGTGGCTAGGGCTTCTAAGAGAGAGAAAGACATGGTGGCTAGGGTATCCACAAATGATGTTTTTCCTGTAAGAATTCAAATTGAAACAAATCAGGCTTCCAGTTCCATACGGATGTACAAAATAGTGAAATTAGATTCAGAGTTTACACATGTATACGCGTATTTTGGCTGGCACATGTGAAATTAGTAGGGTTTGATTAGTTCGAAAAACTATTTCTAAATAAAGGCGAGAGTTTGATCTTGATTTTCTAAAGGAAAAAAAAATCGAATGTTCAGAGCTTTTTTACTTTTAGGCAGAAGTAAGGCTATTTGTATCTCACATCTTCCATACCTTATAGAAAACAGGTGCTAAGTTGAGTTGAGTTGTTGTTTAGTTTAATTTTACACACTTTGTTTGGCACATATGCGAATTTAAATTAATATTATTTGAAGAGTTTTTTTAACTTGTGTCTCATAGGCACAAGTTAAAAAGAACTTCACACCTTTTGTGTCATTTTTTTAATGGCCAACAATCATTGACTGATTCGCATATCAGGTCTCATAACTACTAACTGATCATTTAAAAAATGAAACAAAGTCAGAAAGACTTTTCATAACATGTGCTCCTAGAACACTAACTTAAAAAAATCCTTCACCCCGATATATGGCTTACATGTGCAATTAATTATATGAAAGAAGCCTGTTGTATTTGGTATTTTCTCATATAAATTATGATAGTACGGAGTATTAGATTAATGGAGCATTAAGAATGATAAGTACGGAATGAGGCTTTGGACCCACACGGAAATTAGACCACTCTGAGTTTGACTCATCCCATGTTACTTAAAAAATCTGCACCGACTCGATCATTTGTATTTTTCTTTGCTATTCATTTAACTCGTGTGATCAAGTTTAGCACAATTTCTTTTGTCGACATGACCTACTTGTTATCGTACAATATCTCTATGAATGGTAATAAATCAGTTATGCTTATGCAGTTTAAGATCTCATAAAACATCGCTCATGCATTATTATAGATTAAAAAATCTGCACCGACTCGATCATTTGTATTTTTCTTTGCTATTCATTTAACTCGTGTGATCAAGTTTAGCACAATTTCTTTTGTCGACATGACCTACTTGTTATCGTACAATATCTCTTGTTGGTAATATATTAGTTATGTTATGCAGTTTAAGATCTCATAAAACATCGCTCATGCATTATTATAGAAGTAGTATTAATTGTATAAACGATACATGTGGGTCTCAAAGAGTGGTAAACCTATAAGGCTATAACTATAAATGGCCATGTGCGTAAATTTTGTTTTCCAGAAAATGTAATACCAAAAATTTTAGACCATGTTCATTTTAAAGAAATTGTAATCATACAGAAAATAATACACATGTGGTTCACGTGATTACGTGAACCCTCAAAACCCCCCTTAGTTCCATTACTAATCATAAAATCTTATTAATTCCAACCAGGAATAGACTGTGTTTTTCATGATCAAGAGCAAATATTTTTTTTTTCTAGAAAGACAACAATTTAAAAAACTCCCAAAAAGAACAACGTTACATCGAAAGCAAATAAGTTCGACATCATATATTTCAAAGTTATACAATCTAGTGCCTTATGTTTTTTTTTAAATTACAAACATTTTTGTTGAATCGATCATGACTATACATGGTATATGGTGCACAAGTTTACGTTTACTTGGATCTTAGTCAAGATTTAACTTTCTCTTCAAACAAAAAAAAAGGAAAAGAGTACTAACTTAATCAGGTGGTTATGGCGGGGTTCATGTTATGTTGTCCAGCACCACATGGTGTGGTTTTTTCAGACAGATCGAGTGACCCTTAAGAAAACACAAGCCTTTTAAATTAATCTCTCACGTGACACTGATCACCTTTAGTGGCATTTTGGTGAATCATTTCATCTTAGCCGTAGAGGTGTTTTGTTGGATTCCCATCTGTGTCCTTTTTGTAATGCTGCTATGGAGGATGTTCAGCATGTTTTCTTTCGATGTGACGTGGCTCGGGTTGTTCTTCGTAAAATTTGTCGTTGGTGGGATTTGGATTGGCAGGAGATTTGTTCTTTCTCGGATTGGGATGCTTGGTTCTTATCCTTTCGACTTTCTTCCCGTCTCAAGTCTTTTTTAGAAGGTGTTTTTTATGTTGCTTGGTGGCGGATTTGGAGGCTTCGAAATCAGTTGGTCTTTGACGCTTCGCCTCCTAATCGTTCGACGATTTTTGATGACATTGTTTCTTGGTCCTTTTTATGGTGTTCTAGTAGATGTAATAGGGTTTTTTCTTGGGAGTATTGGTTAAAAAACCCCTATCTTATTTCTTTGTAATGTCTTTCTAGCTCCTTGCTAGTTTTTTTTAATAAAGTTGCCGTTCAAAAAAAAATATGGTGCACAAGTTTACGTTTAGTCAAGATTTAACTTTCTCTTCAAACACAAAAAAAAAGGAAAAGAGTACTAACTTAATCAGGTGGTTACGGCGGGGTTCATCAGCACCACATGGTGTGGTTTTTAGACAGATCGAGTGACCCTTAAGAAAACCACAAGCCTTTTAAATTAATCTCTCACGTGACACTGATCACCTTTAGTGGCATTTTGGTGAATCATTTCATCTCCCTTTATAAAAAATATTATTAAAAACTTACTAGTATAAGACTCAAAATTTACAACTTCCGCCCAAAATTAATGTTCACAAAGAAAAAAATACACAGTTTAACAAAAAACATCATTAATATACGTTGCAATGTTGAATTTTCGATTTCCCTGTTAAGGTGAAAGAAATAATGAAGTAGTGATTTGAATGGGTGTCTTGTGCGGCCGTTGAGTACGGCATGTATATCAATTAACTCAAAGGCCGACTTTTTCCGAAATTCCTTCCCTAACACCTCCCTCTGATTTTAAGATAAATGCCAACTTCGTTAACAATAAATTTAACACGAATAAAGTATTTAACAGTATACAAAAATTTATTTAACACTTGCTCTTCCTTATATAAAAATTTGACATTTTATTTGAGACATGTATAAATAGTGAGGTTGACGTTTTTTATTAGGCATATACTACCATTTTCTAAATTTTGTTATTACCGGTAATACTCCGTAATTAATTTATTTTGAGAGGGTGTAAATGACAAAAAAAACAGAAGCAATTGATAACTCCAATTTCAAATCCACATAATACCAAAAAACCAAAATAAAAACTCCTCACTTTCCCAAAACAACAATCATCTTCTCTTCCTTGCATCTCCTCCACCCCATTATTCTCTCTCTTTCTTCACACACTTAACACACACTCAAAACACAAACAAAATCTGCACAACATTCATGGCAGATTCAACAAAATACACACCCATAAACACCAACACAACCACAACATTTACAGACATAAAACTCAAAAACATATTCTCATTTAGAACCAAGAAAACTAAAGCCTTTGTTTATGCTTTCATTTCCATTTTTGTTGCTGTTACTTTTTTCTTAGCATTTAATCCTTCACCCAATCCTTCTTCTCCTTGGTTCTCCAATATCTTCACTAGTTCAAATATTGCACCCAATACTACAACAAGTTCAAATCCTAGATCTCAGTTTAATTCCATTTATTCTTACTTTTTTCCTACTAATGCAACCCAAAAATCCATTAATCTTCACCCACCCAATGTGATCAAAGATGGTTCAAACCTTACCGCAATTGGGTCTGTACAATTGCGGAATGGTTCGAACCCGGTCGGTTTTGAACCAGATCAACGTGGTTCAAACCAGACTGCAAGTGGGTTTGAACTAGGGCAAAATGGTTTGAACCAGACCGAAACTGGGACTGACCCTTTGCAGAACGGTTCAAACCGGACTGCAATTGCGTCGGTACAATTGCAAAAAGGTTCGAACCAGACCGTTGCAACCGGTTCGGATTCGAACCCGACAAATAAAGCATTGCCAGATATAGTACCAGAATCAGTGAAATCAGTGCCGAATAATGTTACTGAAAATAAGGTGAATAGTACTCATAATAGTCAGAACTCATTGCCGACATTATCGGGAAATGATACTGGAAGTGGGCCCAGTCAAAGAGTTGAGGAAAAAAATGTGCCGAAAAATGTTACTATTTTTGGAAAGAAAGAGGGCAGTGGGAATGAGGATATGTTGGTGAAGGGTTTAGTGGATTGTGATTTGTTTGATGGAGAATGGGTTAGAGATGATTCGTACCCGTTGTATAAGCCCGGTTCGTGTGCGTTGATTGATGAGCAGTTTAATTGTTTTAACAATGGTAGGCCTGATTTGGGGTTTCAGAATTATAAATGGAAGCCTAAAGGCTGCACTTTACCAAGGTAATTGTTAATTTACGCTTCGAGTTTGTAGGTTTTTTTATTGACTTGTGTTTATGACTAGTTAAAAATTATGTTTATTGCGTTTTGATGTAAGGTAGTATATGCTTACTCTAAATAGAATAATTGTGCTTAGCTGATTATTTAGTGAATTGATTTAGTATGCTATTTTAGTTATAG
Source organism: Tanacetum coccineum (assembly GCA_026074375.1). NCBI lineage: Eukaryota > Viridiplantae > Streptophyta > Magnoliopsida > Asterales > Asteraceae > Tanacetum > Tanacetum coccineum. The sequence goes on from BQNB010009654.1 coordinate 29,306, forward strand.
GGTTGGGTTGTGATGATTGTGAACATGTTTATAGGTTGGACGGAAGCAAAATGTTGCAATTGTTGAAAGGAAAGCGGTTGGTTTTTGTTGGTGATTCGCTGAATAGAAATATGTGGGAATCATTAATATGCATTCTGCGAAATTCAGTTAAAGATAAAACCAAGGTTTATGAAGCCTCAGGAAGGAAAAATTTCAGATCAGAACCATCTTATGCTTTTGTATTCAAGGTATATTAGTCTCTTTATTACTCCGTAGTGATTATTCTATGAGATAAGTCAGATGTTGCTTAACTTGGTATACAATTGTAGGATTATAAAAGCACAGTGGAGTTCTTTGTGGCACCATTCTTGGTTCAGGAATGGGAAACCAAAGACCAAAATGGAACAAAAAAGGAGACCCTGCGGCTCGATTTGATGAGTAACTCAGCCCATCAGTACAAGACTGCAGATGTTGTAGTCTTCAACACCGGGCATTGGTGGACTCACGACAAGACTGCCAAAGGGTAATCTCAATAATTTCTGTAAGAAAGACTGTCAAATGTGTCAATTTCTGCTGTAATGTTGATTGTTATGAAATCTTCAGGCAAGACTATTATCAAGAAGGTGGCCATGTCTATAAAGAGCTTAATGTTTTAGAGGCCTTCCGTAAGGCGATGACAACATGGGGAATGTGGGTTGATGCTAACATTAACCCTGCAAAAACCTCAGTTTTTTTCCGAGGTTATTCTGCATCTCATTTTAGGTAAACACAATCTTGTACAGAAAGTTTTCTTATTATATATCCAACCCATCCATAGGTTCGCCCTGATTCATTATTACTCTAAAACAACGTTTTACATATATAACTTTTTTTCGCTATTTTAAATTGGTCTGAAAGCTATTAAGTTAGCTTCCGACTTTAGGCTTAGGTTGTTACTTAAAAATCTAAATGACATTTGAAAACTGTAATTCTTGTTGGAACGTTAATGTATAGGCATATATTCCAAAGTCGGGCATTCTACCCTTAAAGTTATCCTTATAATGTTTGTCTTTGGTTTGACGACAAAATTTATCTTTACAACAACAAAATGCCATAAATTCACTCTTGTTACAACGACGTGCCATCTACACCATACTAACATTTACGTCTTTTTCCCTTTGGACAGTGGAGGACAATGGAATTCTGGCGGAGCATGCGACAATGAGATCGAGCCCATCAAGAACACAACTTACCTTACCCCCTATCCGGACAAAATGGTAGTCTTAGAGAAAGTTTTCAAAGGAATGAAAACCAAAGTATCGTATCTTAACGTCACTAGACTAACAGATTTCCGAAAAGATGGTCACCCTTCGATATACAGGAAACAACATTACTCACCACAAGAGATCAAATCACCATTTCATTTTCAAGATTGTAGCCATTGGTGTTTACCTGGTGTTCCTGATGCTTGGAATGAAATACTTTATGCCCAACTTTTGGTCAAAAAATACCAAAGTCAAAAGCAAATGTGAAATACACTTTTTATGTTCCTTTTAAAAAAAAAAAAATAGGATGTAGAATATACAAATAAGAATATAGCATATTTTTTGGTTTTTTCTTATTTTGAAGGTTACTGTTTATATGTGTAGAGAAAAGAAAGATTTGTTGATTACAAATGAATTAGAACTTTTTTTTGTAATTATGTTTTTTTATTTTTTGGCCAACCAAACTACTTGGTTTAAGCCATTGTCACAAATACTCAAATCAGATAAAGCTTTGTGACTACTTCAAAATTGTGTGCAGCTAACAAAAATTGAAATTAGAACTTTACATATTTTTAAAGTGATAGTCTCAAGACTTTTACCGGCCACCTCTTTCGTGTTTATTTGTTTAGTGTTTGCAATTCTTTGAGGTGATTTAAGTTCTATTAATTATTATTAGTTTAGTGCTTGCAATTCTTCTAGGTGATTTAAGTTTTATTAATAATTGGGGAAATGATTACTGCTGCAAACAATTGCCTGCTGTTCTAATGTATTTTTGGATCAGATGTCACTGTTCATCAGCTGGGCAAAAAATACACTAGAACAGCAGGCAAGTTGCCTGCTGTTTATAACAGTGATCATTTCCCCTTAATAATTAGTTTGTTGTTGAAGCATCTGATAAATAAAATAATGGGGGTGTGATTATTCTTAAGTAGCTAAATTCAATGCTGTAGCTAGAATTAAGTTGGCTTCAACACCCTTATTTGATTTCCTTGTAATTTTCTAGCTCCTTGCTAGTGGTTCTAATAAAGTTGCCGTTAAAAAAAAAAAAACTAAATTCAATGCTAACCTGACTAAAAGAAACGAATTTTCAAATGTAGGACAATTTGTGCCGACTTTTCTTGAAATTGCAAAATATTTTGTTCCATAAAATATTGATATTCCTTTGTGTATAAAAACAAGCGACATGCAGGATTTAATTAACATTATTTTCATCTAAGCGTAGGGGCGGAGCTAGGACCGTGCTTAATGCAAAAAAGTTATAATACTAAGGGGGGCTCAATGTAAAAAACTATTAGAAAAACGGTTTGTAATATAAATAATTAATGAATAAATAACTTGATTATGGGTGACTCAACACTCACTAGTCACCCTACTAGCTCCTCCCATATCTACTTGGCGTACACAATTTCATACATCAGTTTTTAAATGATACTTCAACTATACGGCTTAAGAGTTAAATATTCATTTACTCGATCTAACTGAAAATAAGTTTGTATGTTTATTCAAAGATAATCACATGATAAATTGTCTCTTTTAAAAGTCACCCAAATTTTCAAAACAAAAAGAAGTGTTACCCCGTTTAAATATTTGATACATTAACAAGGCCTAGTGAAACTATAAACTTCTAACTTTTTATATAAGTACTTGTAATATATGAGTCACAAACCTTAATCCGATGGATCCACGTTTACAACTGGTTACTAATCTTGTTAGTCAGTAATTAGTTGTTTTTTGTCCAAGGAATATATACATAAAGAGTTTGATTCCTTAATGTTCTTTTTCCACATGGGATGTTTAATCATGTTCTTCTCTTAATTATGTATTTATGTGACTATCTTTTCAAAAGAAGTATTATACTTAAATCATCTATAGTCTCTACTTTCTACTAATGTACAAACTGTTTAAAGTTTGTCAATCATTTTGCATCCATATTTAGATACATGAATCATAAAAGTTATGGAAAACATGTTCGTTCTTTCCATAAGGTTTAAACTGGCAGGATTTTGTGCGTCTTTTTAGTGTCGTCTGACTTTTTCACAAATAGCCTATTTCTCAAAAGCTTTTTTGATCGTTTAATTAAACGTTTCAATAAAGAGGTGATAGCACAGGGGCACAACCAGGGCGGAGCCAGAAAAAAAATTCAAAAAGGGGCCAATTTTAATGTCAAGAAGAGAAAATAATAACGTATCCATACCGACGAGAGTGGAGCCAATGAGCCATGGTACGTGTTGTTTTTCAAGACATTATTCCTACCCCACTGCTTAACGTACATTCTATCATGTTGGATGTACAATTTTAATCAATTATTGGGTTTTTCAAAATTTTGGTATCCATCTTATTGACATAGGTCATATCAAGTTATCTATTGAGCCAATTTACCATATCATTACTAGGTCTTTTATGCATGTTACTTACGGTAGTTAAAATATCTGAACCAGCAATATAAAAAAGTTGAAGCGGGTAAAAAGGAAACAAGGTTATAAAATGATGAAAAGGCGTCGGTGAGGAATGTGGGGCAATCCGCAGGGACACAAAGCATCACCGACGAAAAAGTACAACCACAACTTTCTAAACTCACACCTAAGCTATAGCTTCACCACATACTAGCCACATTTAATGCATTATTGTTTTCAATTTTTTTAATTTAATTTATTACTGTACATTTGACAAAATTATAACGAAACTGGATACTATTGATTTAAAGGCCATTCCGTTTCGTTATGTAAGTAATCTCTACAAAACCCACTCAAAATGTAGATAACATATTAGCATCGAAAAACCTTTCAAAATAGTAATTATTACATTCGTTTTAAAATTATTGTCTACAAACAAAAAACAATTTAAAAAAAAACATAATCATTACAGCTTTCTCTTTAATACTATTTTAGAATGACAGTTTTACCCTTAACTAATTAATTTAAATATTCTTTAATATTTGTAATAATAACCTTAAGTGGGGTAATATGATAAATTCGAACTAAATTTCGTATCTATTTTTGAAAGTGAACAATTAATTTGATACACCTCAAAATAAAATAATGAACAATAATTTTAAAAGGTAAGGAATAGTTCTCATAAAACATTCTAAAAATACCACCCTTAAATCATCAATATGTACATAAAATCATAAGACCCACTCAAATAGTCCCTAAATAAAAAACATTATTTATCCTTCTAAATAGCGTTAATTTTCCTCGTTAAATAACTCATGTGCACAACACCTAAGGGCAAGGTTGCAAAAATCGTGAATCGTTAACCGGGCGGTCGACTACCTTGTAGCTTATAATACCTTTAGGCGAGATTAATCGGCGATTAATCGGATTGGCATTTCTGGCAAAATTTGGGTATTTTCGGCAAGTTTTGTGTATTTCCGACGAGTTTTAGATATTATTGGCAAGATTTTTTTCTAAAAAACAACTTGTAATAGATTTAAATAGTTAATATAATTGATCAAAACAAGCTTACGGTGAGTTTTAGGTACTTTCGGTAAGATTAGAAGGTTTCCGGCAAGTTTGACCACCGTTGATCGTCGTTGACCACGGTTGACCTATTTATTTGACCCAGTTACATAAATCGGCAAGGTCAGTGGCCTTGTAGCGCCTAAGTGGCGATTAATCGGCCTTGTGGACCTTTTTTTGCAACACTGCCTATGGGTCACATACCGTTGATACGCCGTATGCAATATAATTTGCATACGTCGTATCCTAGTGACTAGGTTTATACGTCGTATCCCATACAGCACGGGTACACCGTACCAATAACCTGTGATAATTTCATAATTAAACACAAACGAATTCAAGCAAAAAAATCACACAAAAGTAGAAACACACGTAAATAAATAAACACATAAATCCACTAAATTAACAAAATCTAAAACCGCTCTCATACAGCGGCGCTAAAAACTTGATGTGTTAAATCTAGTCTTAAATTTATATATAACCGACTAAACCAAATAAATTAACACTAACGAAGAGTGTACCCGATCAGTTATAGTTAAGAAATAGTAAGGACGGGATCGTTCGTGAGGAGTGAGTTGTCATGCTAAACCTAGTGAAAATTACTACTAAACTAAACACTTAAAAAAATGGTTTTTAATCTGAGAGATCAGCACGATTAATTAGTTTAGAAAGATATTAAATACTACAAACAATAAAGTAAACGCAAGTGTGATCAATAAGGAAGAACGTGCTAGACGAGCCACTCCTCTTATGTCTACCTGATTCGTCTACAAGTGCAATGAACTAACCAATTCCTTCGTCTATGATTTTAATGCAAACTTGGCCAAATGGTCACGGTTACATATTCTTATAAATATCAATTTTTAACCTGATGGTCACAATGTTAATAAGTCTCAGGCACGCATTACGCTTTTCAAGTATCCTATATGATTTATCTCGGTAAGCCTAATGGTCATAGTGTTTACCCAATCTCTCGCGAATGGTCATCTATAATATATTAAACGCTAATTTACATGTTTTAGTTATATTTCGTCTAACCTTATGGTTTGATTCACCTCTAGTCCTAATGGCAACACTAATGAAGGTGATCGTTATCACTATCCCTAACCACTATCATTTCAGAACATAAATAACATAATCGTCATCTGATCATCTACGATCTAGACTATATATAATAAACAAGTAAAACAAACGAATCTTGCGATAAACATATAAAATATCGAACGAAAGTTTCTTTAATTCAAACTAAACGAAAACATAAAGACATAGTTATTGTTAATACAAATAAACCCATAAAATATGTTTATTTCTATCTCACGACCTTCCTAGTTTTATTGATGACAAAACATAAAGAAACATTGTGCTAAAACCATCTCTAAAAACATAAGCTTTTAGAAAATCACAAAGTGTCATAAAAATGTGTATACATTATTTTATGTAAACCTAAACTATACACAAAAATGTTTTCTAATTTCTCTTTTATTTACATCATACATGACCTAATCAAATGCAGCAAATCCAAAGGTAATCTTACAAGATTTCACATGATCTCTCAAGATTTTGCAAATCAAAATTCGGATTTGGTTACTGTAGGCCGGTTCCATTGATTTTGGCTGCCGGTTCCATTCATCAACAGAACCGGCAGAACCGGGCTACAGTACCTTTTTTGGCTATAAATACCAAGCCATTTCTTATGTTTTCTCACACCTTCTCACTTAGAAATACTCTCTAATCATCTGATCTTTCTCTCTATTTCTTGCATAGTTTCCTTTAGCATTTTGTAGGTAATTTACTTCAAAGAAGAAAATTGCCAAACACCCCTTCGAGACGATCAAGTTTCAAGCATTTTGTTTCGGATCTCCATAGCATCATCAAGATCACATTGCTGAGTCTTGAACATCATATTGTAGTTGTTAGTTGCATTTATCATTGTAAATCAAGTGTAGTAGTGTTGGTTTGATTCTACCGTTTGAAGAATTCGGTATTTAGCTTTGTACCGAAAAAGAGGTATAAGCAACGTTGTGAGGCTTCTTCGCCGGTTGAACAGAGTTCGGTGACTAGTGTTTACAAACTCTCGAGTAGGTGACTCGGGGAGTGGAGTAGGGCAAGGAAGGTATTCTTGTAGCCGAACCACTATAAATACTTATGTCTTGGTTATCTCTTTCTAACTCTCCATTTATTTGTTTTTATATTTCTTACATCATATACCAATACCAATATCATAATCATTTCACATATAGTTTCAAACAAAATTTTTAAAAGATAACAATTACTCAGGAAAACTATTCAACTCCCCTTCTAGTTTTTCACAATTGGTATCAAGAGCAAGGTTACTAAAGTTTTAAAATAAATTGTATTTTAATCTTTAAACGATTATGGATTCGAAAAACTACAAAGAGGGTCAATCTATATAACGACCACCTCTTTTTGGGGCTAATTGTTTTATATATTGGAAAAACCGTTTTGAAACCTATGTGAAATCTATGGATATTGATCTTTGGTATATTATAGTTCATGGCAACTAAAAACCTACCATCAAGGACAAAGATGGTAAGGATGTAGTCATTACTTATGATAAATTTGATGAGAACCACAAGAAAATGATTTCTAAAAATGATGAAGCAAAAATGATTTTATACAATGTTTTACCTAAAAAGGAATACGAAAGAATTTTCATGTGTAATATGGCACAAGATATTTGTAATTCCTTAATAATTACTCATCAAGGTAACAAACAAGTTAAGGATAATAAAATAGATCTTTTCGTTCAAAAATATGAAGAATTCATTATTTCGGATCATGAATCTATAGATTGTGCCTTTTCTAGATTCAATACTATTATTACTTCTCTCAAATCACTTGATGAATCTTTTTCAAGTCGTAATCATGTTAGAAAATTCTTGAGGGCTCTCCCTACCAAGTGGCGTCCAAAGGTGACGGTAATAGAAGAATCCAAGGACTTGTCAACACTATCTCTTGACGAACTCATCGGCAATCTCAAAGTGTATGAGGTAGTATTTGAGAAGGACTTGGAGGTCTCAAAGAACAAGAAAGAAAAATACAAATATCTCGCTCTAAAAGAACGAAGACCGAAGATGTTTCAAGTGTGGTGATCCAAATCACTTCATTAGTGATTGTCCCAAACACTCCTTCGGTGATCAAAAGGCGTTTGTTGTCGGGTGTTGGAGCGATAGTGGAGATGACTCCAAGAAGGAAGAGATATGTCTCATGGCCCAATCAAATGAGGTACAATCCGACACTCCTTACTATAGTAGTTCATCCTTAGATAATGAGTCAAGGCAAGATGAGTATGATAAACTTTGCAAAATTAGTCTTAGAATTATTAACAAAAACAAACACCTAAAAGCTAAAAATGAATCATTAAAAAGAGATGTTTGCGAACTTAAGTCTAAAGTAGAACAACTAGAAAGAAACAAGGAAATAAGTCATGAATGTGAGTCTTGTGACAAACTTGTAATTGAAATTAGCTCACTAAAACTAAAACTAGCTAGTTTTAAAAATAGTAGTTCATCTTTGCGGAAAATGGTCGAAATGCAAAAACCATCAAAAGATAAATATGGATTAGGATACACAGAGGATATAGCTTCTACTAGCAACAATAAAATCAAAAATTTGGGTCCTCAAAATGACGAAATGCTCTCTGTAGAACCGGCGACGCCGGTTCCCTCTGCAAGAGAACCGGCTTGTTCTAACAAACAGAACCGGCTCTCTGCAGCAAAAATAGAAAATGCAAAAAAGCTAAAATCCTAGGAAGTAACATTGTAAAGAAAAATGACTCAGTATTAATAACTAGAAAGCCTACTCTAAGCCTACCTAAGAGTAACAAACAACCACCAATCTTAAAACTTGGTCAAGGCCATGGAAAAAGTAAGATCCAAACGCCCTATAAAATGGTCCATGGGAGACCTAATGTCCTATATCCTAAACGCAACTATCATCAAGTCAGTTGGAACTATGGAACACAATAAGAACAACAGTTCCAACCACCTATGTATAATCAATGGTGTCCTTATCCTCCATTTCCATATATGGGTCAACCAAATGGTATGCATAACACTAACGGACCCATGAGATATTGAGGACCGAATGCTTGAGTTGTTTCATCGTTCTAGGTACGTCTAAAAGTCAATCTTGAACCGGATGAATGGATCAAAGATAGTGGTTGCACAAAACACATGACGGGCAACAAAAATCTCTTCTCATCCTACAAGGCCATAGAGGGAGGTAATGTAGTGTTTGGTGGTAACACTAAAAGCAAGATCATCGGGAAAGGTATAATTTCTCATAACTCCCTCACTATTCATAATGTTAGCCATATAGAAAACCTTAGTTTTAATCTTCTTAGTATAGGTCAAAGTATTATTTAGTGAAACCGGTAGCGAAATAATTAAAGACGGCATAACCATAGGAAAAGGAATTAGGAAAAATGGCATTTACATAATGAAAATGGGGAACTCACAAAAAGATACTCTTTGTATAACCTCAATAGATGATACTTCGACCTTATGGCATCGAAGATTGGGTCACGCCAATATGCGACTTTTACAATCGCTATCATCTAAAGAGCTAGTTAGAAACTTACCAAAACTAAAATTTGAAAAACATTTTTGTGACGCTTGCAACGTCGGAAAACAAGTACACGAAAGCCATAAGGCCAAAAACATGGTTTCAACTACTAAGTGTCTAGAACTTTTACATATGGACTTGTTTGGTCCGTCGGCCGTTCAAAGTTACGGAGGGAACTTCTACACTTTGGTCATTGTCGATGACTATTCAAGGTATACATGGACAAGATTTTTAAAACACAAAAATGAAGCTTTTGATCACTTTGAAATATTGAGAAAAAATATTTAAATTCAAAAGGGTTCCCCCATTATATCAATACGTACGGATCATGGTCGGGAATTTGATAATGAAATACAATTTGGAACCTTTTGTGATGCTAACGGTATCACTCATAACTTTTCGGCACCACGTACTCCACAATCAAATGGGGTAGTAGAACGTAAAAATAGAACCTTACAAGAAATGAGTAGAACAATGCTAAATGAACAATCGATTCCTCAAAAGTTTTGGTGTAATGCCGTCGACACCTCCACCTACATTTTAAATAGAATTCTTATTAGACCTTTTCTCGAAAAAACTCCTTACGAGCTTTTCAAAGGTAAAAGGCCTTCCTTAGAATATTTTAAAGTGTTCAGTAGTAAATGCTTTATTCTTAATACCAAAGATTATCTAACAAAACTCGACCCTAAATCAACCGAAGGTGTATTTCTAGGATACTCTCCTAATAGTAAAGCTTACGTAATTCTAAATAAAGAAACCATGAGAGTAGAAGAATCTCTCAATGTAAAATTTGATGAAAGTCCTCCTCCTAAATCACCACCTTTAGTAGATGATGATATACTTGAAAATGATATCATAGAAAATCAAGATAAAGACCTAGAAATCAAGGAAAATGAACCATTAAACAAAGAAATCACAAACATCAAAAACTCTAAAGATCATCCCATAGAAACCATCATAGGAAGTCTTAATGAAAGAACTCTAAGATCTCAAGTTCAAAATCAAAGCAACTTCTTTTGTTTCGTTTCCTCCGTAGAACCCAAAAACATTAAGGAAGCCATACAAGACGAAAGTTGGACTATGGCTATGCAAGAAGAACTAAATCAATTTAAAACAAATGACGTATAGAGTCTTGTTTCCCCACCTAGAAACCAAAGCATCATAGGTACAAAATGTGTCTTTAAAAACAAACTCAACGAAAATGATGTCGTTTCTAGAAATAAAGCAAGACTCATCGCGAAAGGGTACAATCAACAAGAAGGAATAGATTTCGATGAAACCAATGCCACTGTAGCAAGATTAGAATCTATAAGAATCCTTCTTACGTATGCTTGTGCTCACAACTTTAAGCTTTATCAAATGGATATCAAAAGTTGTTAGATATTAGAAAAAGACTCGGTCACCCTGTGTATTTTACTGTTTATTATAGCTCGTAGTTTAATAGTTAATAGTATGATTTTTGGTATTAAGCCGGGTACTAATACCTGGTATATTGTAAGAACTATATAAGCCTCTTCCAACTTTGGAAGAGGCAAGCTAGTCATTTATTCTTTTCTTATAAAACACATTTTCTCTCACTAGAAAAACTCTCTCATGTGTTTCTCTCTCTAGAAACTAGCCAAGTCCAAGAATCGACCCCGTGTTATGATATATGATATACCACAATTGGTATCAGAGCACATGGGATGATTAGATCGTGTGTATGTGCGATTTCATGCTTGATCTAGAAAAAAAAATACTTTTGAAGGCTCTAGCTCGTTTTTCTTGAATCTCCAGATTTTGATGTTGGTTATGTTAAAGTTTGGGTGTTACTAGTGGCTATAGCCTTGTAGTATTGAATTGTGCAAAAGAAATCAAGCAAAATCGTTCAAAAGGGTGATTTATAAGTGATTTTGTGTGATAAAAGTCGTTGTTCTTCGTGGAGGTTTGCCAGAATTTCTTCACGGCGGTTTGCTTAAATATAATATTTTATTTAGTAGGTGACCAACTGTCTGACACACGGCGGGTTGCTTTGGCGGCGAGTTGCTTAACATCGCGGCGAGGTGCTCAAGAGGCGAGTTGCTTTATAATAAGCAGCGAGTTGCTTAGACAGCGGTTTGAACAGGTTGACAGCGGTTTGAATATTTTAATAGCAAATATCTAAAGGAAACTCTGGCGGTTTGAAAACTCAGCGGCGGTTTGATTAAAATATAGACGGCGGTTTGTATTATTTCTTCGCGGCGGGTTGCTTGGCAGCGAGTTGTGTTCGGCGAGTTGCCTTAATTTCCACCAGCGGGTTGCCTTAATTCTTTGCAGCGGTTTGATAGCCTCTGGCGGCGAGTTGAGCTACTGTCTTAGACATTTGGAATATTTCAAACTTGGGACTTAATATCACTAAAACAAGAAACAAATACGTTAACCTCACCACTTTTAACGTACATTCACTAATCATTGATCGATCAAAACATATCATATCATAATAAAACAAGATGTCTAGTATGTCAGAAGACATCCAGTGTGCCGGTTCTGATACACGCCCACCAATGCTTGATAGAACAGACTTTGAATCTTGGCAACAACGTATACGTCTGTACTGTCTAGGAAAGGATAATGGAGAGAATATAATGAAGTCCATTAATGAAGGACCATTTCATATGGGAACGGTCTCAGATGTTATTGCTGGAGGAACTGAGGGTGCAGTTCAACAAGGTCCAGTACGTGCTAGAGTCCTTAACGACCTTTCAGCTGAAGAAAAGGAAAGGTATAAAGCTGACATTCGTGCAACCAATATCCTACTTCAAGGTATACCAAAGGACATCTACTCACTCATCAACCACTATACTGACGCCAAAGACATTTGGGAAAACGTGAAGATGATTCTGGAAGGTTCTGAGTTAACAAAGGATGACAGGGAATCTCAATTATACGATGAATTTGAACACTTCCGTCAAATCAAAGGAGAAACCATTCAAGGATACTATGTTAGGTTTACGAAGCTCATTAATGACATGAGAAACATCAAGATGACCATGCCCAGGATGCAGCTTAACTCAAAGTTTGTGAACAACATGTTACCTGAGTGGAGTAGATTCATAACTGAAGTCAAACTTAATAGAGGTTTGAAGGAGTCTAATTTTGATCAGCTTTATGCCTATTTGAAGCAACATGAGGTACATGCTAATGAGAACAGAACAATGATGGAAAGGTTCCTTCAACCAACTAATGATCCTTTGGCACTAGTGTCGAATGCCTCAGTTCAGCAGTATCCAACACAATCATCCAAGTCTCCTCAATCCTCAAATGAACCATCTCCTGCTGACAACTTTCAACTGGACTCAGGAAGTTCTTCAACAGAAAACTTGATTGAAAGTTTATCCAACTCACTTGCCCTCCTCACTCAATCGTACAAATCACATCTTCCTCAAACAAACAATCAACTTAGAACGTCATCTAATGCAAGGAACAAAGCTACGGTTCAAGACGGCAGAGTTGTGGTTCAAGATGTCCGTGGAAGATACAATGCGAACAATCAAGGAAAACCATTTCAGAGAAACAATGCAAGAGGAAATGTTGTAGCTGGGAATGTAGGAGGTCAGAACAGAGGAGGCATTATTAATCCTGGACCAGCCAAACCCATTAAGTGCTACAACTGTAACGGACTAGGGCACATAGCACGAGAATGTCCAAGGCCAAAGCGACTTCAAGATTCAGACTACTTCAAGGACAAGATGCTACTAATGCAAGCCCAGGAGAATGGTGCAGTACTGGACGAAGAACAGTCGTTGTTTCTTGCAGGAGAACAGGTTACCAACTTTGATGAGGATGTGGATAATTCACCCGAGAATGATTTGGCACTCAATGTGGACCATGTCTTTGAAGCTGATGAATGTGATGCATTCGACTCTGATGTTGATGAGGGTCCCACTACACAGACCATGTTCATGTCTTGATGTTATGTTTTGATTAAACGGTGATTAATAGATTCCCAAATTCGGTCAAATACCACCTGATGCGCGGAGCAAATCTCAACTTGTAGATAAAACTCAAGAGCAAAACGCAGTGACTTTTGAGCAAAACGCAACGAGTATGAGCAAAACGCAACGAGTATGATCAAAACGCAACGAGTCTGAGCAAAATGCAACGAATCTAATCAAAACGCAACGAGTCTGAGCAAAACGCAACACTTCTTGGTCAAAACGCAACACTTGAGCAAAACGCAACGAATATAATCAAAACGCAATCAACTCTTGAGGCAAAACGCAATCAAGAAATTAATTGGGCAGAGTTTCTCTTAGTCAAAACGCAGTGAGGGTCTTCAACTTGTGACAAAACGCAATACACAAAACGCAAGTTCTTCTTTGAGGCAAAACGCAATGGGTCTTTGAATACCAAAACGCAACCTAAAAAAACAAAACGCAATACTTTTCTAACCAAAACGCAACCAAGAATTACTTGATAATAACCAAAACGCAACCAAGAAAAATTCTTCAATCTTTTATCTAGGCCACGAAATAAGTTGTAGAAGCTCAATAGACGATGCAAGGACTTGATCTAAGCACGAAAGTACCATCCTTTAGCAACATAAGCCACAAAATAAAATCGAACCATGGTTTTTCTTGTGTTTCTAGTCGAACCAAAACAAGAAAAATAAATAGCCACGAAATTTGATTTCTAATCCACAAATCAAACACTAAACACCCCTTGGCGAGTGATACCACATGTTATCCCACGATATAATCCAAACACAACTTATTAATAAGCACCAATAAGCAAGAAATAAGAAGAAATCTTAGAGAGAGAAAGTAGAGAGAGAAACAACTAGATTAGAGAGAATGGTGAGTTACAAATGTGTGAGAAAATGTAACCAACACCCTTCACCAAGTGTGGTGAAGGGATATTTATACCCATGCCTTGCTAGGTGGCGTATGGGCTTGTAATCTTGGGCCGGGCTTGGCATAACTTGGGCTTTGAGCCCGAAACACGGACAATATTAGATTACAATCCAAGCCCGTTGAACCCGACTAGCCTATTACAATACAAGACCTAGTTTGACTTTCTAAGACCGATAACATTCTTGTTTGACTTAATATAATTAAGGCTAACAATCTCCCCCAATGTTGAGGTCTCTTTCTTCAAACTCCTCTGTACCACCGATGACATTGAAGATATGACGTTTGACGTTTATGCTTTGCCTTGTTATGGTCTTGTCTTGTTTTGGTCTTGTCTTGTTTGTAACGGCTTTGTTCATTCATGCTTTGTGATCTTGTTTTTGAGCCTTTATGTTTTTTATCTAGGATAAATATTTTCTTAAGGTAAAGGGTTGTTACCTAGTGAATATATCTATGATAAATATTAGACTTGATGTAATTACCCTTTAACCCTTTAAAGAAAATAATGTTGTATTTTCATTTCCTCTTTCGTATCTTTCCATTTCATAACTCGTTTCTCACTTCCGCTTGCATTGTCCTGTTTAGTGTGCACCGTTGTGACCTTTCGACATTTCTGAAGGCTAGTGGTGAAAGCCGTTGTTTGATTGCACACAATCCTTTCACTTCCAAGCCCTGCTAACTGAGAACTTAACTTCTCTTTTCTTATTATCCACCCAAACAGTTTTGTCCTCTATTTCTCTTTCCAGTTTTATGTCTTGTTTCAACATAAGTACAAGGTACTTACTAACCCATTCTTTAGGCCATTTCCAACTCTGCCCATCATATAGCATATCAACATTGTCATTATTATTGAATATGGCTTTATACACTTCCTTATACCTGGTTGTAAACTTACAATGTGTTCTTAACTTTTTTTCATGAAAGAAATGGAGTGAAAATCAAGTTGAAGGAGGGGAGGGATTGTAAGGTAAGGAAAATTATATTTTTTTATATTGTTCTCGAGTAAATAATAATGAAGGGAAGTAACTGATTATTTTTGTTCTCAAAAAGTCAAAAAGTAAGTCAAATTTTACAACTTTACCATTATGTCCTTTATTTCACTTAAGAAAAGTCATCTTGAATAAGGATCATATAGTAATTACAAATGTACCCACTAGTTTACTTCACTTGCAACCCATTTTTAGGCGGAATAAATTCATACAAAAATTTTGAGATTCCCCTTACTTTTACTTCGCTTCCCCCCTTTTCTTTATACTAAAAGACTTGAGAACATAAGTAATTTATACTTTCTTTCACCACCCTCCCTTTCCTCTCTACGACCACAACTTGATAACATAGTATGATTTGCCTCGTCAAGACATGGACAATCATAACTTTAATCGAACCTGCCCATATTCATCATAACCTCTTATAATAAGTATCACCATTATTCTCATCTCATAAAGAGTGATTGAAAGCGTAAAAGTTCCTAGCATGTTAAGATCGAGAAACAGTAAAGCAAGCATCAATAACACATTAGTTGTTCAGCTGATATAAACTGACTGAAAGCGTAACATTGCAACTGATACAACCACAAATAGTGCAAAAATGTCTACCAGTTGTTTCCCTGCAAAAAAAGAATAATACGAAAAATTTAGTTAGTTACGGTCCCTACGTATTCATCATAAAATGTCAACAACCAAACTGTGTTATTCCTTACCAAAAGCTAACCCAACACCTTCGCCAGCCAAAACAAAATTTTACTTCAGCAAATAAACCATCGACAACGCAACAACTTCTCATCTAATATGAACCGATTGAGAGCATAACATATTAACATTGCAAGCAAAAGTGTGTCGGCTGTTTCCCTGAAAAACAAGTATAAATACTAGTCTGTTACGACACTTTTATTCGTCAAGAAATGTGATACGACCCTTGCGGATAGTATCGGGATAAGGCACCACTTTTAGCAGGTGCAAGCTCCGTCAGAAGAGAAAAGAGAAGATTAGAGATTTGTTTTGATCTTTTTAACTTGATTGATTATAATGAATAGAGTGCAAGAGTATTTATAATAGCTAAATGGGCCATGGGCCTATTATGGGTTATTATGACCTTTGACTTGACTTAAGGATAAACATTGACTTTTTGACTTTCCTAACACAAAGACATTCCTAAACAAAATAGTCAAACATGATAAATACTTTCCTAACACAAAGACATTCCTAAACATAATAAACTATGATAATATCCTAAACCAAGGCATAACAGTCCCCACTCCTTCGAAAACACCTTACCCTCAAGGTGTCGTCTAAAAAATCTTGATTCCAGGATTCCATATTCTTCTTTAAGTTTCAGCCTCTAACATTTCTTCTTAGTGAGCAGCGACAACTTTTTCTTCCAATGGAGTTTGCATTAGATCAAACAACTTTTTTAAAGATCATAAAGCATTGGGTTTAGATCGAGCCTCTTCTTCTCTAAACCATTTGACCTCTGGTTTCTAAAGCCTCCCTAAAGTTGTTGTCTAACTGCAACTCTATTGGAAGTTTCTCCATCTGCTTCTCCAACCCATGAACCCGTGTATGAGCTTTTTTGACCTCTTCATTAGAATCTAAGGACCTTTTAGCCTCAAGTGAATCTACTTAACTTTGTAATGATGTAAGGGTGTCCGTTGTCTCTTTAATGGTCTCCTCTTTCTCTATATTTGCCTTCTCTTTGTGCCTAGTTGCCTCAACATGAGCCTCTATTTCTTCCACCTTGTTTGACTTATGGAAAGTTGTTTCCTCAAGATATTGAACCTATACCCCTATGTGTTAATAATCATTTGATTTTGGGTGATGGATGTGGTGACCGCTCATCCTCAAGAACGGCCCTTAGTGATACGGGGCTCTGAAGAAGGCTTCTCCCAAAGTTGAAAGATTCAACCTCAAAAATTCCAAAAGTTGTAGGTTCGTGAAGCATGCTTCCATTGCACGGGCTAATGAAAAAGCTTCATCTAAAGTTTTGGGGTTTACATAAAGATTGCACATTGTAGAGCCGATTTAAGCCCAGAGATATAAAATGTTTTAAGTAAAGATTCAGAGATCCCCGTTACTCGATTTATAAGTATCTCAAACTCACTCTGATATTCGGCCACCATACCCATTTGCAAGAGCTTAGAAAGTACGTCTTTCACGTCCCAATCGCTGCCGCCTGATGCCATGAATAATACTCTGGCGAACAATAACTTGAAGAACAGTAAAAAAATTATGTTTTTATTGATGAACATTACCGGTGAATAGTGTCGATGAACAATATTTGTGAATAGTTTTGATGAATAGTAACTTATTCTTTTTTGATTGGAAACCCTGGAATCATGTCCCCGCTCAACAAGGAGCTTTCAATTAAGCATCATTGATACGGACCGCTGTTACAGAGTTCACAAGTGTGACAAAGCAATAGGATTAAGAGAAGCAAACTGAAGAGTAGCGCATGATTAAGTAAACACGTTCGTTTACCCATAGAGTTTCCACCAAATTAGTTTAGATTTATATTTAATTTAATTAGCTAAAACCAAATCAATCTCTCAAACCTGAATTTTACTTGCTTTCTATAAAATATAAAAATACCAAAAATAATCTTCTCTCAACCCTTAGACCTCTGTTATATTATGTTCGAGCCTTCTCAACCTATTCCCCTAAAGAACGCTAACAACCCCTAAGTCTTACCTTACAACACTATAACGGTTAGGTACTCTGCCTAGGGAGTTGTAAAACCTGGCGTGTTTACAATGACCACATCAGGTATTTATACCAAATGGGATAACCCTTACAATAAAACCCTAATCATATTATGACTCGATTCCTAATGGACCTTGCACATAACTTAACAAATAAGATAGATGATATCAGTGGCCTGTTTGGCCCGACCCTCTTCAAGAGCTCGGGGCGTAACATTCCCCACTCCTTCGAAACCACCTTGTCCTCAAGGTGTTATCTAAAAAAATCTTGATTCCGGGATCCCAAATTGTTATACCCCGGTTGCTGCCAGATGTTCTACCGTCTTCCGCTGTTTTTTCTACCACCTTCTGTCGTCTGCTGCCGCAGCTCTCCCATCTACTCATAACACTAAACACTTCACAATTCTTCTCGCGATACACCCACTTAAAAATACCAACCAAACTTCTGCCAGAAACATCTCTACTCTCCAATACCCTAATCACAAACTCCTAGCTTAAATCTAAATTTTATCTCATCCAAACGATCATCAAATTCACCACCTCCATCCTTAGTACCGATATCTTTGGTTTGCGCTCATAGTTCATACGGATATTTATACAGGCGTGAAATAACGTGAGCCTACGAGGTCACACACATATACACTTAGATATCACTCTATTGGTATGTATATAATAATATAAGTGTATATTTATTATATATTTATTTAATACTCGATTAATGTGTATAATAAATATAAGTGTATATTTATTATGTATATTAATATTCCAATGATAGAATACTAACGGTCGTTAATTAGTTTGTTTACGAATAATTAACTATAAGGCTTTTTAATTAATGTGTAATTAAATGTAATTATACATAATAGTTAGAAAAGTAAAAAAAGTCAATCCAAAGGGTTGTTTTATGTGAGTCGACCGGCCTAGGCTAAAAGAAAAGGAAAATGAGTTTATCCCACACCGGTGGGATAGGTAAACTTGAGGGCTCTATATCATGTATAAATAGAGGATCCCCTAGCTCATTATTCTCATCCATTCTTCTCCTATTCTCCTTGTAGTCGACGAAAGTAAACATCTCCTTGGGGAAAGGTGTTTGAGTTCGACTACTTGTAGTATTTAGTATTCGTTGGTTCGTGAAACTAGCATTCGGGTTGTATTGGTTAACGTGTATGTGGATACATGTAGAGGTTACTTACATTAGTACTTGGAAGTTTTCACGGGTTCCGCATGGATTTATAGATACATAATGCTTATACAAAAGAAGCCCCTGTTCTTCACGGTAGCTTTATTGCTATTTAAAGTATGTTTACTTGTTTACGTTTTATATTAATTATGTATGATATATGTGATCTTAGGGGTGAGCATCGGGTCAAACCCGGACCGGACCGGCGTTACCCGACCCGGACCAAAGACCGAGAACGCCAAATCATAAGGACCGAGATCGGACCGATGACCACTCGGGTTCAGTCGGTCTTAGCTCGGGTTAAACGGTCCGGTCCTCAGTTTTGGACATGATGGACCGAAAGATTTGCAAGACCCAATTATGACATTTTATTTGACGTTATTTACTGCATGAAATCAATTTGTAACTCTAATTTTGCATACTAAACTGATTATATAGCCAACAATGTAGATAGAAACCAATATTATCCTCGCTTGCATCTTTGTAACCAATATGCAGATAGAAACCAATATGCATCTTTCAAGTAGAAGCATCCCAATGAGCATTATAGCCAAAAAGCTACATGTTTTACATGTTTTTATCCGTTTAACAAAATGTAAAATAGATTCAATATATTAGATTGTACATGTTAAATGATCTTGAACCACTTATATGACAAAATAGATTATATATATGTGACTATGTGAGCACGAAACAGATTCTACAAGTCGAAAATGGTTAAGAAAATAGTCGAAAAATCCAAAAAGAAAGTATTGTATTAGCTTGTATCTTTTGAAGTAGCATGTAAAGCCTTTCTAACTGGCTAAGGTAGAACGAAAAAAATGTTGTTCATTGTCTTGGTTTGTGATGGTCTACTATGTTTCGAGTTCCTGTGACAATAGAGCATTCGTTTTCCATCGATAAACATCCAAACTAAGACTACAACTACTTAAGGCGCACAAAAGATGTCACTAAAAAAGTATATAGAAAAAAAAAAAGAAAAAAAAAAAAAAAAAAAAGAGAAAAGAAAAAAAAAAAAAAAAATAAACAGAAAAAAAAAAAAGAATGTCACGTACAAAGACTACAAACATAAACTTGGCCACAAGATTAGTAGAATTTCAGAAACTTCAACTTGGCACAACATGAATGTAACAGTAGCAAAACAAGAAACATAAAAAGACTAAAACCAAACAAGAACAAGAATGCCACAGTAGCAAAACAAATAAAAGTTTTCCATGTTCACTAGCATATTTCCAACTTCACAGCAGATTTTTTGCAACTTTAGTAGCATCTAAAAGACTAAAACCACTTGAGTAGCATTACAGCCACAGTAGCAACTTCAGTAGCATCAGTCACAGTCATAGTCACAGTAGCATCTCGTTATCTTCAGTAGCATTTTTCTAGTTCCAGTAGCATTTCTCAATCAAGCGATATACCTTTTCCATTGGCTCCCTTTAGTTTGTCCAACGCCTCTTTCATTTCTAAAAAAACATAACATGACAACAACAAAAGAAATTAATAACATACAAAAAAAACTATATATCTACTGATCTACATATTTATTAATTCAGACTTATGAATTAATAATCAATTTACCTTTGATCACCTCTTCATCTTTCATAAGATCTTCTAAATCATCCATGTAGATGTTTTTTTGTGATGTACGAACCCAACTTTGAGTGCATAACAATGCTTCTACAATTTGCGGCGATAAGGCATTCCTAAACGGTCCAAAACATTACGACTTTATGCTAAAGCGGACTCTGAAACAACGGTGATAATGTAAATTGACAAGTATCTATTAACAAAAGTAATTCATAAGTAAAAAAAATATATAAGCTGGTTTTTTATTAAATGTAATACACCATTAAGAGGATTTAATATTGAAATACCTTTGCCATCTTTGAAACAATCGGAAATCTTGGACTATTTAATTTCCACCATGAAAGTATGTCAAAGTCCTCCTCATCGTCTAACTCAAGTATTGGTTCTTTTAAATATTTTTCAACTCGTCTTCAACTCCACTCGATCTAATTGAATTTTGACTTTTAAACGAATTCAAGAAAGTATTACCACGTCGACGAGTTGTGTTGCTACTTTGAGTAGATGATGATTTTTGCACGTCGCTTGAGTTGTTTGTTAACTTTGTTCCATATTTTTCATTATATAATGCAAACAAAACTCCCATATTGGTCTCAACCTCATAAACCAATTCTTTAACCTTTTCTTCTTTTTCATTATCGGTCAAAAACTCCATTGGTGTATCCACTTCATCTTCATTCTCTTCCGGTATACAACCATTTTCCATCAAATGCCTAAACCCATACCCAAGTACTTCCGATTTCATAGTTGGATCCAAAAGCACCGCAAAGTACATATAATGGTTGATTTTTTTATATCCCCACAAAATACTGTCATACCTTTAAACGCATCTTTGACACCATTTTATCAAACTTTGGCACAAATTCCCACTCATGTAGATGCTTGTCAATATCAAGTATCTCACTATAAAATAAATGAGCAACATGACTAGATTGGGTTGATACTAGTTCCATTTTCTCCTTAAACTTTTCCAAAAAGTCACAAACTTTTTGACAAACATCAAAGTCGATACGACGGGGTATTGCATTAAGATCACGAGAGAAAGAAGCGTTCTTCATACTATAATTGTAAAACGCATCTTGTAAATCAATGGCGGATTTCAACATATCATATGTTGAATTCCACCTCGTCGGGCATTCCGCAATCAAAAACCTATTTGAGTCACACGTATTCTTAATGCACCCTTTAAACTTCTCAATTCGTTGGCTAGGCATTTATGTACCTTAACCTAGAACCAATGGTCTCAACTTCATTTGGATGCACCTTTAAACCATCTTTCACAACTAAGTTTATAATATGTGCCATACACCTTATATGAAAGTGTTTACCATTATCATACATGCTTGGAAGATGCTCTATCAAATATTTAAGTGCCGTATCGTTTTAAAGTAATGTATCAACCGAAAATGGTCCCATAACATTTATTAATTCCCCCCATCCATTGATGCACTTTAAAAGTACCCTCCCAATGTCTTCGCCCCTATGACTATTAATGCGTTTGAAATTTATGACACGTTTGTGCATAACCCAATCATCATCTATAAAATGTGCCGTTATCACCATATAGTTAATCTTTTGACAAGTAGAAGTCCATGTGTCCGTTGTAAGGTGGATAGTGTGATTCGGGTTGCCTAAAAACTTAACTAGTTTCTCTTTTTCTTCAAGATAAAACTTAGCAACATCCCTAGAGATAGTGTGACGAGATGGCAAATTATATTTGGGTTGCAAGTTCTTTGAATACTTAATGAACGCCGGATGTTCGACAAACTTAAAGGGTAGTTCGGCTAAGACAATAAGTTCAATCAAAGAGCTTTTTATAGCTTTCTCATCATACTTCCAATTTTGCAAAGTTCCAGTACTACATCCCTCACCATCCCTATTGTTGTCTTTCATGAAATTAAGTTTTTTCTGTTTTAATCTTTCCGCATTCATAGGGTTGCCGTCACAGTTTGGGTAATGCAAGTTCATGTTTTTTGTGCCATTCTTAACTGAGTCGGCTCTATAAACTTTAGTACAAAACTTACAATGTGCCATCTTAACCAACGGTCCATTCGGTCCATCCGGTCGTTCCATCTTTGGATCAAAATACTTCCAACAGTCAGCTTTTTCGTTTCCTATTCCTCCACTTGGTTTCCTTTTATGTTTGTTGCCATTATTCTTGTTTTTGTTCTTCTTGTTGTTGTTGTCATCTTTGTTTGTTTCATCACTGTTAAGGTGTATAGTTTGGTCTTAAACATACAAAAGAAAAAAATAAGTATTGTTGTTAACCTACTGTTAAGGTGTGATTCACAAACAAACTTCCATATAACTTATAACCTACTGTGATTCACCATGAAAATGTGGAACTGTGTAAGCAAGTAAACCAAATTCGTGAAGAAAATACAGAGCTTTATGACAAGGTATGTCAACAGCCCTTGCAGAAAAAAAGATAAAATTAAAAACTGAGTGTGTCTCCTACAGACATCTTTCAGTCCACACAGATTACACATATGAAATTATGAAGTATTATTTTGACATCATTATCTAAAAGGTGTTTAACACCACAGGTTTACGGTACAAGGGATGCTGATACAACCAACAGGAATGGCTTTTTAACAAAATCTCTAAGCATAAGAGAGGATCCACATGCCACCATCCATCTTCAACTTTCCCAGCCAGACCAACACGAACCAATTGTAGCACCACGACAATCCCGCCCTATAAATTTGGGGTAATTTAACTTCTAATTCACTATGAGATTTTTTAATCATATCTAAGGGGCCATGAATGAACTACAATTTTCTTAAACAACTTCTGCAGATTACAACTACATTAAAGAGAATATGATGGTTAATCAATTTCTTATCTAAGATAAGCGCATATAGTTTAAAAGTATCTAGTATTAGTCAGTGGTTTCAAGATCAAAGACAATTTATCACGACATCAATTGATTGACAGGATCAAATTCGGTACATAGAAGTGATCAGAAAAACCGACTGCCCATAAAAGGTCAATGGAGCAAATAAATCGAGAGTCAAGAACTGCATGAATCACGTTTTACATTTTATTCTAAACATATTTGTCACTTCAGATTGAGCATTGAGATTAATATACTGACGTCGAACATAAGATTTGTACTTGATTTGCACTTGATTTGCTAAAGTTTATAGAAAGAAATGTATATAAATTATCTGTCTGAACACCAATGCACACTACTAGTAAAAAACAAGCTCACAAGTTACAACAGTAAGAGCCAAGATATGTAATCACAAGACCAGCCACAAGTTGTGAACCTGCAGTTTGGTTGTATAACCTACAGTTAGTCCTAACCAAACAAACATCCATATATTTACCATATATTATAAAGGTCATATAACAACATATGGATGAATCTTATACACATGGACTATAACTTGTATAACAATAGTATATAATTTCTATTCACTTCTATTTTATGTTACTGCTATTGTCTAGTAAAGTGCAGAATTAAAGTATGAAATCCAAGTATATGGCGTCTCGTAAAGTGCAGGATCAAAACATAAAGTATGAAATCCGAGTACATGCAAACTTTTGTAAGTTTGTTATATAAATGAATATATACTACAAATAAAAACACTTACTTCCATTGGAGGTTTTGTGTTACTCAATGTGATGAATATGATTATGATTATTCCAAGTTTCTTGATGATGAGATTCAAGTTCTTGATGAATAGTGTTCTAGGGATTTAGTGAATTTTTAAGAAAAGAGTACTAAAAGTTATTTGATGTGAAGGTAGGAATATGGATAGGGTAATGTTTACTAAAAGTGTCTGGTGGTTTTTCAAATGGGGGGTGTTTGTTTGGTCGGTCAGGGTATTTTGTGGGTTTTTGTCGGTTTTGGACCGAACCGACCCGAGACCGAAAAACTCATAAACATGGAACCAAGACCGGACTGGAATTCCTATGGTCCGGTTCGGTGTGTGTCGGTCCGGTCGGTTTTTACGGTCCGGTCGGGTTTCGAATCTGCCATGCTCAGCCCTATGTGATCTATATCCGCTGCGTAGCTCGTATAATATTAATGTAATATTAGGTTTTATAGACCACGATTTCCAACAGTGGCATCACGAGCCATCTCATATAGCGTAGTAATTACATAAAAAATGTAAAAATATGTAAAAAAATTCGCATATATGAAAATATTTTCTTGCCTTTTATGTGAAAATTATTTTAGAAAATTATTTAGAGAAATAGTACTTGCCTTAATTATGTCACATAAATACGAAAATAAAATATGGACATATTTTACATGATATTTAATTCGCTCATTATGTGGTTATTTGCGTTTTAGATTTAATATATATTGTCGCTTATTTATCTTGTTATAAATTGTCAACTATGGATTACATGCATGTAAACCATGGTTACGAAGCTTATTATATATTATATGCATGCGTAGTCTAACGGTATGCATGAGATCATTACATAAATTAATTGATTAATTGCTAAAGTAGGGAAGACCTTAGTTGAATTGAATGTTTTAATAGCGTAAATGATTCTTGTTTAGTATGATTAATTTTGGTAAATATGGTTTGCATGTTTTATAAATGGCGTTTTTATAATTATGCACAAATTTATTTTCAAAATTAATACGGACTAAAAGTACATGATTAAAATGCTTATTGTATGTATATTTGATACATGCACTTTACTAAATCATGAACTATATACTTAAATTTGTAACAAAAATTTGCAAACGTTCTATAAGGCAGGGGTTTAGTGGTTTCCGCAAGGGAACCCACGACGAAACAACACAAAAAATAAACAAATTTTACATAAACGTTTTAACTATATTTATGGTATGTCGTAATAGTTACTAAAGATGGAATAAATCCTTGTTAGTATCTATCTAAGATTTGATTATATCTCATGGGGATTTAACCTTATCCGTAGTAATGTTACTTATACTTGGAAATATTGTAAACATGGTAACCCTAATTTTATAAATGGCATGTGGTTTATAAAATTATGGGATTTCTATTTATAGAAAATTTTAAAGTGAAAATGGAAATTTTAAAAATTACTAGTGTTATAAGGTTGTATGCATGCTTCCTTATACACAATTTTGGTAACCTTATTTTTATCAAAATATTTATACCCTTAAAATTAAGTCATTTTCCATCCAAGTATGAAATCACTTGAGTTTTTTTTACTCTAAGACAGTCTTAGATGAATTGCAAAACAAGGTAATACAACAATCCCCCGTATGGTCAACTGAGACTGAATAGTTTAGCTAATTTTGTATTGCACGACCTTATATCCAAGTATGGTTTTGTTCAGAACTTTGACCCGAGGCATAAGATGAGGTTAAACATGCTACTTGACATTGTAATTCTGGATTATGATGCCTTGTGCCCCATACAGGCTAAGAGTTGCTCAGGTTGGCAATTATCTCCCGCATATTACCTTTTGAGTTTACCATTTCTAGTAGATCAACTTCATTAATGATAGAACGTCAAGTTGGATCTTAGAACCTTGTAAAAATTAATTGTTTATTCATATAAACATGGGTAGTTAATTTTTAAGGGATGAAATATCAAAAATACTGAAAATGAACTTTACAAGTTCTTTATATGTATTAATGCAACGATACCGTAAACAAAAGTTTGTTCTTACTTATGAAAGACAAACTGTGTCTAATTTTCCTCAGGAAAAGAAAGACTATTTCCTATACTTTTTACTTGTAAAAAAGTTATAATAGGAATGACAAAATTATCCTAAATTCTATTCGAACTCATACCAAACTTACATGTTATGTAAATTGGACTTCTTATTCTTTCAAGATTGCTTCAATATCCTTATTTGGTTTTGAAATCTTTGAATCATAATAAGAAACTTGGATAACTAGAGAACCTACGTATATAGCTATCACGATTAAAAATATATTGTTGTAAACAAGACATATTTATGAGATTTGATTGGAAGACAGAAAAGTCGCTACATGCTGGAAAAGGCGATAACTAGAGATCTCGTGTCTATAGTTGTTTCCATAAAACCAGTAAGAGACGCTACACACCCTTGGTGTAAAGAGCGGATAAAGGAGGAATTGCATGCCAATTTTTCAAGTTAATGAAATAGCTGAGATAGCTAGAACTTGAACACACTTCCTTGAATATCTAAGCACATTAGCAATAATGAGTAGACATTCAATAAATGGAAAGATAAACCGCAAATTACTTTCACTAGTGAAGAAACACTCACAATGTTGTCAGATCGAGTGGGAGTAATGCATTTTATAAACGAAAATGACGAACTTAAAATGTTGTCAAATTCAGTGGGAGTTATGAGCTGTTTTCTCATAAGCATCCTACTTTATTTCTGGCTTGGCTTGAAACAATAAATTACTTTCCAAGTGTGAAACATCTTCGTTTAGTAAGAATCACCGTATATTATCTTTGATAACTTGTTGCCTTTGAGATGTCGCTTCCATTTAATGTTATCTTTGATAGTTATGCACGATTCCTTATTAATAGATGGAGTTCTATATACACTAGCTATGAGCTTGACACTGCCATATTGTCGATACAAACAAACTAACTAGTTATGGTGTTGTTTTATGCAAAGAAGTTGTACCCTACACAAGTGGGAGAAATCTTTATTGTGTGCAAGGAACAACTTAGAACAATATGACTAATGATTTCTCTTGACTGCAAAGTAGGAAAACTATTACTTTACTAGGACTCCTACACATTTAATGTATGTAGTCCTATTAAAAGAATATGTCAAGATAAAAAGGTAAGCTACATGATTATGTTTTCTTGGAAATCATAAACATGGAGTTTGAAATTAACTTGAAATTACTATTGAGACCATCATTTGGCACTCATTTTTAATTTAGTTTAATAATTGTTATGACTTCTTAAGACATGTACATGAAGTCCTTTACTTGTGAAAAGACTTATAATGTAAAGTAGAAGGTTAACTTGTTATGTCTTCAAGATTAAGACATGTACATGAAGTCATTGACTTGGTCAAAGACTTATAACGAATAGTAATATATTGGATGTTTATGTCTACTTGTTAGTAACATACACATTAAGTCGTTGACTTGATCAAAGACTTATAAAAAGGATGCAATTGGCTTAGTAATACTATTGATACCATTACGTTTTAACTTAAGTTGGTATAATAGGAAAAGCCATAAAGTATAAGATCAATCTTATTGGAATACCATAGTTTTATGGTATTTCCAATAAGGGTAATCAAACTATATATTGTTTTGATTTATGATGACCTTAACTTATTTAACTCCTAAAGAAATCAAGGTTAGATAATTGAGTATGTCATGGGTATACCCAATAAGACTCCAACCTAGAAGGTTAATTAAGATAAAATGAGATGAATCTCATTGTGTCTTGATTGAAGTTCTAAATTTGGTAAAAATCTCTTGGAGATTATTATTGACAAATGCCTAGAACTGTTAAGTGTATTTTGTTGGATACCCAAAGGAAACAATGGGATACCATTTCTACAACCCACACGAGAACAAATTTTATGTTGCTCATCATGCTGAGTTATTTGAAAATAGTCTCAAATGTACAAGAAGCGAGTGGGAGTCTCACTTTTCTAAAAGCAAAAGGGAGTAATGTAGGTCTTGAATTACTTCAAGAAGAATATACATAAACCTTCTAAACACACGGGCGAATGTCATACGAAGGCAAAACATGAAATGATGAACCTTAGAATAATGTTACTTATATTCGTAGATCCGTAAGGATACCTCATGATATGTTTTCTATATCAATGGTGAGGATTATGAGTTAGAGATCACAATGAACCTGCTAACCATAGGAGATGCATTATTAGATCTTGGATTTAATGAATGACTCAAAAACTATGAATGAATAGATGTTGTCCAAAAGAAGATAATCATATTCTTGGAATTTGTTTTATCTTTAACCTATCGGTTTAATGATGAGGTTTAAATGAGTTTCCTTTTAGAGAAGACTCATAGGGACAATATTGTATACATATTTATTGCACGTCAAATGACATAAGTGTTTACTCATAATCAAGTAATTGACTACGATTAAAACTTCTTCATTTATGAACTTTAAAAATATAAAGATGATTTAATTGGCATACCTGTTTTCTTGGAAAGAAATATGACAAGTTGGATTTCAAAAACTCTTTATTGATTGATTACTAGCGAGGACGAGATGTAATCAAATGATGTTTTATGAATCCAAAATATAATATTTA
Organism: Tanacetum coccineum; assembly: GCA_026074375.1. Lineage (NCBI taxonomy): Eukaryota > Viridiplantae > Streptophyta > Magnoliopsida > Asterales > Asteraceae > Tanacetum > Tanacetum coccineum. Next base: position 58,114 of record BQNB010009654.1, read on the forward strand.
GAAAGTATACAAAAATGCTATAATCCAAGTATAGATTAAAAGCACGCATCTAATAAGCATAATCTTAAGTTTAATTATTAAATAAATCACTTGTTGGATTTGATTTTTTAGTTATAAAGACAACTCATGAGTACATCTCAAAGCTAGTGGGATTAAATTTGTTTTTACTTTTCTAAAATATATTATGTTATTGAACATAACTAGAAACAAATTATTTATCTAAGTTTTTATCCCTTAGATTGAAATAAAGTTTCTTGTAAGAATTTTAGGAAATAAAACATGAAACCTTGGTATGATATGTTTGATACATTAAACATATGTGGTGAATTAAGTCCGAGTACAATATGAAATATCATTGAGTGTAACTTGAATGATATATCTCACTTGGTGAGATTGAACACATGAATGAAGGCCTTAAGTCCCATTAAAGGATTCATTATGGACATCATATTGAATATGTGATTAGTTGTATCATTTGCACGAATGTAAGATGATTTGACAACATTAGAATCTAATTGAAAGATATTAGAAGGAACATTCTAATTAATGTTTAAATTAGGAATTCATTCCTAGAATTAATAATAAAGATACTATGGATATACATTGTGATAATCATAGTAAGATCATTATGATTAATAAATCTTGGGTTTATGTGATATTCAAGCATTATTAAAGAAGTGTTCAGAATTTACGGTGATTTAGCATAGTGGTGTTAGTATACACTAGTGCTTGTTTTAAATTGAGATGATACTCAATCTTTATAGAAGCAAGTTTTCATCTTATATGCTAACATTGCTGGCTACATATGCTTGGTTTAAAAAGCATAGTTGCATAATACTATATTTAAAGAATTAGAATGCTTTACGATTTGAAAAACTATAGAGATGATTGTTTTCATTAGGATGTTGTAAGTATACATCTTATGAAATGTAATGTGACTAATACTTATAAGATTTTTTTTTTTTTTTTTTTTTTTTTTTTTTTTATTTTTAGTGCGCATTTACAAAATAACAATCATTATAATTATTCAAAGTACTTCACTATCTGTGAATTTTTGAAATAAGTATTCTCAAAGTCCCATAAGGTCATGACCTAGTTGATTTGTTCATGAAACTTATGCCTTATCACTAATTGTGGATAAGACATTTAACTAGGATCATCATGCAAAAACTGATCTTATTTGGTATGTTGATGATGGAAACTGATAAGCTGTTATATTAAAACAATGAATTGATATACGAGGTATGATCATTTTCATTTATACTAATGTGTTCTATATTTGCATGTTTAAATCCTTGAATAAATTTATTTATTCTAAACTATGTCCTTGTTATTAACAATATGGGAATATTGTTAAGATAAGACAAATGTGAGTGTTTGGTTATATTCTGGAGAATATGTAAAGATGATTCTGCCAACTTCACATGTTATTCAATGTGGTTGAATATTAGATACCCCCACCCTGTGTAGATCACTTTATGGATCGACGTCATTGGGTGTATTACACATATGGTGAAAGTTATGTTTATCCTTAGACTTGAGATGCAAGCGGGTTTTACATGTATGGATAACATTTCTTGATTATAGTCTACCACTATACTGTCACAAGGTAGTTATAAGGGCTATTTTTAGAAATGTTTTGAAGTACATGACGGACACTTGTAGTCAAAATAGAATTTGTTCCTCCACGTGTTTGGGAGTAAGATACTTACTGGGCCCCCTCGATGGGTTGATCAGTGTTTTGCAAGTGCCGCGCCCAAAGTGTAGTTAAGATGATTCTTTTTACATTTGGTAATCATGATCAATACATAAGCAAGAAACAAAATCGTTAAACTATGGAATGACTATTAACACATATCCATATTTAACATTGTATCTGAATCAAAGAGATAGGACTAACCTAATACCATGAAAGGCTGAGTTGTTTACCAAAACTGCATACTCAGGTATTTCTGGGAGCATTGATGATGTTGTTAGACTATTCCATCATGTATTATAGTAATATATATAATGAGACATTCACATGTGGGAGCTGTTGGTTTGTGCTCATGTCATACGGATATTTATACAGCTGGAAATACGTGAGCCTATGAGGTCACACACGTATACACTTAGATATCACTCTATTTGGTATGTATAATATAAGTGTATATTTATTATATATGTATTTAATACTAGATTAATGTGTATAATAAATATAAGTGTATATTTATTATGTATATTAATATTCCAACGATGGAATTCTAACGGTCATTAATTAGTTCGTTTAAGAATAATTAACTATAAGGCTTTTTAATTAATGTGTAATTAAATGTAATTATACATAATAATTAGAAAAGTCAAAAAAAGTCAATCCAAAGGGTTGTTTGGGTTGAGGTTCGACCGGACTAGGCTAAAAGAAAGGTAAAAGGAGTTTATCCCACATTGTGGGATAGGTAAACTTGAGGGCTCTATATCTTGTATAAATAGAGGATCCCCTAGCTCATTATTCTCATCCCTTCTTCTCCTCTTCTCCTTGTAGTCGACAAAAGTAAAGATCCCCTTAGGGAAAGGTGTTTGAGTTCGACTACTTATAGTATTCAGTATTCGTTGGTTCGTAGAACTAGCATTCAGGTTGTATTGGTTAAATGTGGATGACACCGTAAGGATACTTACTTTAGTACTTGGAAGGTTTCGGGTCCTCATGGTATTATAGGATACATATGGCGAATACAAGAAGAAAGCCCGTCTCATCCACGTAGTTGATTGCAATTCGGATATGTTTACTTTGTTACGTTATTATGTAATAATGTATGCATTAAATTTTAATTGATCTATAACCGTTGCGTAGCACATGTAATGTATTAATGTAATATTTAAGGTATTTATAGACCATGATTATCCAACAATATCACGTCTATTCAACCCATCCTCGTCAACCTCACGCGCTTCACCAATATCGAAAACATCATATATCGTGCTACTAACCTCATCAACAACAATATTATAACACCCCGTGTTTTAGGGTCATTGAAGTCGTCAATAAATTCACAATGTATCTTTTGTATTGTACGCGTTTGCTTTTAAATAGTAAACGTTAAGTTAAATCGCGTAAGCTAAAAATTAGCGTTCCAATGTAAACGACATCAAACATTAAATGTTTACATCAGCAAGTGTTAAGTAATTAATTAATGAATAATAATTATCTTTGTTCATTGTATTGTTTATTGTTTCGTAAATTGATTACGTTTCGCGATAAAATTGCGATCTAGCATACCGGAAACCACCATAACTTTTCTACCTTCAACAAATACCCACATTTATACCCAATATATAAAAATTACAAAAATACATCACCTATATCTCTCTATGTCTAGATATGGACCAAAGGATATAAGAAAATCTCATAAAAGAACACATTTCCATGTTTTCATGGAATAATCTCAACTATTAGGAGACATCTATCCAATTTCTTCAAACTTTGACCAAATACTATGATCATGACCATCCTTAAGACCCTATTTGTGCTTCCTTGACTAGTTATACATGTGCATTGCTTGTACATTGCATGAGATAAGAAATCATAGCACTTAACACTTAGAAAAAAATCAAAACACTCTCCTTTGACCTCCCCTCCTACCCACGGCTCAAAACCACATATAAACCAACCTACCCAACTTTTTATACCAATTATACAAGCAATACAAAACAACATATTCTAAACCTACTAAGATGATTTAAGGTTTGATCAAGCCTTTTCAAGTTTTATCAAGAAAAGGAAACTAGTAATTTCTTGTTTGCAACTTGTTTTTTAAAAAATCTAAACAAGGGTGTTAAATTGTATTTCTCAATCATCATACATCCTTTAAGGTATTCTATAAACCTTTATGTCTTTACTTTTCTCATTTTTATAAGTATATATGTTCTATATAGTTAAATTACCATTTAGGGTTTAAACATGTTAAATGGATAACTTACTTGTAATTATAATTTTTAACACTTTTTCATATGATATGAACTTGTGATCTTGGACTAATGGACATTAATATAAGTATCACATATGTCAAGATTAAAGGTATAAGGATTTATTGTAAAACTACTAAAGTGAAAAGTACATAAAACAAGTTTTATATCAAAGTATACTTATTAATTGTAAAGGGGTTGTTTGGATTTCGTATTTTAAACAGGGGGTTTGACACTTTATAAAAACAATACGACTCATGACGATTCCAAAAAGGTAAGAAACTCAAAAAACGGATTAATAACAAAAAAGATACGATAAAAATACGATTTACGTTAATAACGGGTTTTATAAAACTATTTTTATAAAAGTTACTATTCATGACAGAAAATTTTATTTTTGTAAACCTCATAAAATCAATAGAACTTTCAATACGAGAACTTTTCGAAAGAATAGCTAAAAACGGAGCTATAACTAATGAAGAACACATTTACGAGTTTACGCTAATTGAAACGTAAACACGAGTTTATAGCTGTTGTGAATTGTAAAAACACTATTCATCACAGAATGTTGAAAAATGTAGAAATGTAATAATTTGATCACTCGGTCTTAGTAAGGAAGTTGGGCATGAAAAAACGTCAAAATCGGTCTTAAAAGCGGAAAAGTTATTGCTATATTTACTAAAACTGTAATTATAAATGTTTTTAACTTATTAAACACAATTTTTACCAAAACAATTAGAGGGTGATTGAACTAATTAACTATTGTTTATTAGTTAGCAAAGTGCTATATTACTATGGAGTTTCATAATGAGGCCTCTTCGGGTGTGGCGTAGCGACGAGTTGTTTGATTTACTATTTAAATGTTTCCTAGCTCCTTCATACGTTCACTATATACCCTTATTATGATAGCCGTAAAAAAACGATAGTATGATGAGCTATATAGGAATATAAATATTGGTTAAACGAAGTACAAGGTACCTATACGACCATAACATTAAATCGGTTGCATCTGACGATTGCGTGACCGGTATTTGTGATATACCTTTGATATTCGCTCACTCAGGTGAGTATATAGCCCCACTTTTACATGATTTGTTTTACAAAGTGTTTTTGGGGTGAGAACATGCAATGATTTAATAATTGACATAAGTGGTTAAAGTTTATATTATGAATATGCGTGTTGCCTAAGTAGCGATAAACCCTACTTTGAGCCTCATTATCATGATCTGCCATTTACTGGATTGTGAGATCGAATGTTATGAATAGATCAATTGGGAATTGACATCCCGGTCCAGGTGATTAGCTTATCACTGGGCAAACGAACATATACCAGTCGAACATAGGATTTGCGGCTAGGAACATCATCACGGAATGTAGGCCATTTATATGGTATTCATTTATGTCGAGCTTCAGTGTCATGAGCTTAGGGCAACGTAATTACATTTATATGATGTCTGCATCTAATATTATCATATAACTTGGTTAAATCATTTTGTGTCCTAACAATATACGATTTATCAAAACCTATAATTCCACCAACAGTGTATTGTTGACGTTTTAAAGCAATGTTTTTCAGGGGATCAGTAAGCACGAGGTTCAAGGGATACATTGGTGGTTTGATTTTGGATATCATGCATTAAAGATTTTGTCGCATTACATTTTGTATAACTGTTATGGGCTAGAAATCTTTGTATTTTGAACAAGTAGACAAGTGAAGCTTCGGCTTATGTAACAAATACTTTGTTAATTCCAATGTATCAGTTTTAAACGACTTTTTGGTCGTTCTATATACATCTTGTGTTATTGATCTATGAAGTAACATGCCCCGGACCCTTATTCCGCTGCGACCCAATTTGGGGGTTTTACAGAATTGTATCAAGAGCCAAGGTTATAGAGAACCAGGTCAAATGTTTTTGCTAGACCAAAACCGTTTTCAAACATCGAATTCATACAAAGGGTTTACCGACGGACATACATATGTGCATACATTCATGCATACACTACTTGTTTTGCATTAGTTAGTTGGACAGATGCATTCATAATTGATATACCTGTTATAAATAAAAATGTATATTAGCTAATAAGAGTCCTTATATTAAATACAAATATAATCATAGGGTTTATCAGACATAGGATCACCGAGAGCCGATGATCACGAGTACCTTGAGCTGCCTGGGATGCCAGAGGACCCATACGTGAAGGCCGCTCTTCAGGCCCTACCCTCTCCAGATTACGTGCCTGGCCTTGAGGAGCCAGAGCAGGCACCACCTTCGCCAGATTATGTTCTAGGCCCAGAGCATACTGATGATGAGATTGTTGCTGAGGATCAGCCAGATACTGAGGATGCCTCACCCACTGCTCAGTCACCTGACTATGTCCCGGAGTCCGATCCTGAGGCAGACCCGGAGGAGGATGACAATGAGGACCCCGAGGAGGGTCCTGTTGACTATTCTGCTGATGGAGGAGATGACGGAGACGATGAGGATGAGTCATCGGAGGAGGATGAAGATGATGAGGTTGACATGGAGGCTGATGAGGATGAGGAGGAGGAGGAGCACCCAGCTCCTGCCGACTCTGTAGCTGTTGCTTTACCAGCTACTGATCAGGCCCCATCTGCGGAGGAGATAGAGCCGTTCGAGACTGATGAGTCTGCAGCCACACCACCACCACACCCTGCATATCGTGTGACAGCTAGGATTTCTATTCCAGCTCCAGTGCCTACGCCAGTATGGTCTGATGTAGAGGTTGCTAGACTTCTCGCTATATCTACTCCACCATCATCACCGCTCTCCCCATGGTCTTCACCACTTCCCCAAATACCTTCTCCATCACTACCACTATCACCACCCTCACCTGTGTTATCTCCAGCACCACCTCCTAGCCCCATTCGTTCATTGGGCTATCGAGCTGCTATGATTCGAATGAGAGCTGAGGCCACATCTACTTCCCATTCTCTACCATTACCACCACCCTTCATACTCTCCCCCACCAGATTAGATGCACCATCATCAGGGATACCACCACCCTTGCCCATATCAGTTCCTACTTCATCACCACCATTGCTACTACCCTCTGCTAGTCGTAGGGAGGACAGACCCGAGGTTACCTTACCACCTCGGAAGAGGTTAGGTATCGCTCTTGGTCCTAGATACGAGGTAGGAGAGAGCTCATCTGCTGCTGCTGCTAGACCGGCTGGAGGTCTTAGGGCAGACTATGGCTTTGTAGCTACTATGGATAGGGAGATCAGGCGTGATCCGGAGAGAGAGGTTGGATATGGGATCACCGACTCGTGGGACGAGATAGTTGAGACCCTTCAGGAGGCACCAGTTAGTACTGACACGGAGTTGGGTTGACATATAATAGCATTTGAGACTAGGGTTAGGCAAGACACGGATTAGATTTATACGAGGTTAGACGATGAGCAGAGTCAGAGATAGCTATTGGCTTGTCGGCTCAATATGTTGTTTAGAGACAGACGAGCACATATATACGTCATCTGATAGAGACAGAGGCTAGATTGTCCCGAGAGGCTTAGAGGTGATCGATGGATGCGAGTGATCTTGCCCATGGAGAGGTTATGTCACTGCGCACTACCATACTGGGTCAGATGTCAGAGATTAGAGAGTTGCATGCTGCTGATCGCAGGAGACAGGCTGTGATTTCAAAGATGCTGAAGTCAGCCTAGGAATCTGCACGATGAGAGAGTTAAGACAGCTGATCGACCCGACATTAGCAGCTTATACAGACATTTGACAGTGGAATGCAATCATTACCGGGATCAGTGATGTAACACCCTATTTTACATATAGCAGCAGAAACTAATCTGGGGTATTACTTAAGGTACAACAGTCATAATCATAGAAAACGAATCAAAAAGAGTCGTTTTTGAAAATAAAGTTATCATTCATATTTCTTCAGAGTTTTTACAAAAGAGAGGTTCCCAAAATCTATACAATAAAGTTTTGAATGATAACGGTTTTTTCCATCTTCATGTCCTCCCTACTCCTGCAATTTAGTTACCTAATAGATAAAACATGCTAAAAAGTCCAACACAGAAGGTTGAGTGAATCCAGAAGTTAAGTAAAATCATTTGATGCATATGCGATAATGGGCCTACGTTGAAATAACACCCGTTATTAAAAACATATTTATTATTTCCATTAGCTCAGAATCCGAAGCCTTTGGGTATGGCTGTGATTACGTTATAAGCCCTAGCGGGTACCTTTGCCAAATACCCGCGTGATTCTAATGATGTGCAAATTGGTACACGTAACTGGGTACACCAACGGAGTCCTACAGCCCAAATAGATATAATTCACATCATTCCGCGCTACTACAGAGAGTAATTAAACGGTTCATGATTATGGGGACTTAAAAGGCAAAGTATGTTACTAGGAAATAGTAAATTGAAATAGCATACAGAAATAACTGCAAATCATGTTATAGCATGTACACCCCTCGCGGGTTATAAAACATATTGAAATATTGAAATGCGAGGCTATTAACTCACCTGAATCTTTTTAATAGGAAATTGATACCAATTATATGAAATGAATAGTAACGGCTTCTCATGGGCAACCTGGGGTAATAAAGTCAAGTCTTAGTTTGATTGAATATGTAAGATTTTACATCGATGTCGGTTTTGATATTAAAATTATCATAACACCGTTCGGGCCATCATAATTCAGAAGTCATTCAATAAACGTTTGAGGAGCTAGGGCACTTTAAATCGTAAACCCAACAACTCAGTCAGAACGTAATACCAAGATGAAACTCCTTAATATGAAGCTCCCTAGTATTGTGGTATGATATGAATCCGGGACATGATTTTTGAAAGCACATCGATGATGAATGATATAGCGATAGTTATAAAAATCAAAGCAGTTTTAAGCATTTTATTCAATATCTGGAAATGTTAAGCACCGTCAAAAGCGATAATTAAAGTTATGTCCTGTAATGTTTGAATGTGTTTTTATACTTTTTCAAAATGTTACATTTTAGACCCTTGAGTTTGAAAAGTGGCAGAATATACCCTTGGAGTTTGCACTTTTACGACTTTGGTCCCTCAAGTTTAAAAGATATACCAAGTAAACCTTGTACTTTAAAAAGTGACATAATAGACCCTTGTAGTTATAACTTTAATAAAATGACACTTTTAGTCCTTTTAGTTATAAGTTTCTGAAAGTTACGATATATACCCCTTGCATGGATAATTTTTACAAAACATGTCCAAATTGCCATGCAAATCTTAATTTAAAACATTTCTATAGACTTTATAATTATAATAAACTAAAATATGAAGATTTAACACAATGCAAGTTTAAAATAACGATTCGTTAGGCTAGGAAGCAAAATGGGTCATATTAGGTTTTCAAAATGAAAAACGCATGGGTTTAAGCTCAAATTCTTTCATGACTTATCAAAGCACTTATTTAAATGTTAGTTAAACTTATTGTATAAGATTATAAACAATAAATTATACAAGCTTTAGCTAATAGGTAAGTAAAAACCGTAGAAATAGGGTTTCAAGGTGCAAACGGGTTTTGGATCAAAAAGGTATTGCACATAGGTTTTTGAGTTCACGCTTTTATATTATAGAATTTTAGCATGATCAGATGAACATTATAAAGGTATACACAGAATATAAGCTTAGAGAACCTAGGTCTTCAGCTATACGCTTAGAATGGGGTCAGATCGGGACTTTTAGCTTTGTAACGCCTAGAATAACTGACCACGGGCTTCGGTTTCTTCGTTTTATTTTGCTTCCGTCCTTTCTATACTTAGCCTTCTTAAGAAGAACCTCTTAGATCTATTAGAGCAAAGGATTCTTCTATGAAGGTTATAGAGGAGGAACTGGGGGACTGAAGAAAAATGAAGTGTTTAGGTTGCTATTTATAGTCGAATGACCCTTAGAGCTCAAGGAAAGCTTTAAATCTGAGTTAGGAACAACATAAGAACCAAGAGGTAATGAGGAGAATCTGTTTATATGAGTTGTATATCTAGTAAGTAGCTTGGTTGTGCTGTTTTGTCCTTTGATGCCGGACTAAAGAATAAATGAAAAAGGGTTGAAGTTTCTCATTTTAAGACCAAGAATGGAGATAGATATTTGTGTGATGATGCTTTGTAAGCTGCTTAGAAGAAGTATCATGTCCATGAGGTCCTTTGATGCAAGAAAAACTTTCAAAAGGGTCACTTTGCAAGGTTTTGATTTCGGGTTTATTATGGCTCAATATGATTTTCAAGCTTGAATTTCGTGTATACTTGATAGGAATGATAGGTTACTGATTCCTAAGAACTTATATAAGGATTAAATCAAAATTTTATAGGTGTTGGGTTAAAAGTGGGTAAAAATGAGTTAACAGGTCAAAAGTTACAATTAGTGCATAATTAGGGTTTTCTAGCTTTGTTTCTTGTACATTGTTGTTAATATGGTGAAATGATGATGGAAAGTGATTGATAATGTTGTAATTTATGTTATTATCACTTATTTGAGAGTTGGTTTGAGTTTACAATGGATAAAAATCAAGAAACGGGTCATGGTTCAGAAACTAGCTCGTTTTTAGGGTTTAGGGTTTTGAATTAGGGTTTTGAGTGTAAAAAGATGTATGAAAGCTTATGAATAGAATAATTAGGGTTTACACATTTTATATTGAGTGTAGTAGCTTGTACACAAGTGGTGGTGAAGAAATTAGAATGAAAACGGAGGTAAAACGACTATTTTGGAGATCATGCTTAATGACTTGTACATTGAGCTTTTAAAGACTTGTACTTTGACTTGAAGAGATTTTATATTTCAAATGAGATGTTATATTGTTTGTACATATGCTTTAGTAGCTTGTGCATTCACTTTAGATATTAATCATTCATGGAATTAGGGTTTAGAGGCATACGATAACGGTTTAAAAAGCCCTTTTGATATAACTTTGCAAATGGTACATTATATGAGTAATGTACTTTTGTGTAAAAATGATATTATGATATTGATTGATATATCATGATGATTGCTGACATATATGATGATAAGGATTGCCATATTTTAGGATTCCTGAGGCCCGTTAACTTTAGTTTATGCAAAAATGTTGTATATCGAGATTATTGCAACAGTAATTAATGTAATGAAACAAAAATATCCTTGGAAAGTGATGTTTTGCGGGTTGTTTATAGCCCCCATACCTTACAGAAATCTCGTCCTGATATTTAATTTGATGTTGAAGTGATGATTGAAAATAGATGAGGATATTTGGCACGAATTTCGTGTTCACGTTCCCATGTAAACTCTGGTCCTCTTTTAGAGTTCCCTCATACTTTGTCTATAGGAATATGACTTCATTTTATCTAGCTTGATTTCATGTCCATTATATCTACTGTTCCTTACTACAAAGTTTTGAGTTTGTCATCAAGTTGAAGTCTTTCATTGAAATAATAAGGAGATTCATCGGGATAAGCATTTCATGAGATTTAGAAACTTAGAAAGTATTGGTGGATACGAACTAAGCTCTTCAGGAGCCTAGTTTGTATGTCGCCCCCACCCCAAACTGGGCTAATTTCGTTTCAAGATTTGTGAATGTCTAGATTTATCGGGGTTGTATAAGATTTCCTCGTTTTCCGAATCGAAAGATACCCTTACGGGGTGATACTTTTAACATAACACGATCGCCAACTTGAAACTCTAAAGGATTTCGCCTTACATTGGCGTAACTTCTTTGTTGATCTCTTGCAGCTTGCAAGCGTTGATGAATTTGTACGATCTTTTCAGTGGTTTCTTGAATTATTTCTGGTCCCGTAAGTTGAGAATCTCCAACTTCGGCCCAGCAAACAGGTGATCTACACTTTCGTCCATAAAGTGCTTCGAACGGTGCTGCCTTGATACTGGCATGATAACTGTTATTGTAGGAAAATTCTACCAATGGTAAATGTTTATCCCATCCTTTCCCGAAATCTATAACACAAGCTCGTAGCATGTCTTCGAGTGTTTGGATGGTTCTTTCACTTTGTCCATCGGTTTTAGGATGATATGTTGTACTCATGTCTAGTTGAGTACCCAAAGCATTTTGCAATGATTGCCAGAATCTGGATGTGAAATGACTGTCATGATCCGAGATGATAGAGATTGGCACGCCATGTCGAGAGACTATTTCTTTGATGTATAACCTTGTAAGAGTTTCCATACTATCAGTCGCTCGAATGGGAATGAAATGTGCTGATTTAGTAAGAGCTATCGAACAAGACCCAGATGGCATCATGTCCGGTTGAGGTTTTGGGTAGCTTTGTAACAAAATCCATTGTTATTCTTTCCCATTTCCACATAGGAATTTCTGGTTGTACCAATAAGCCGGATGGCTTTTGACATTCTGCTTTAACTCTAGAACATGTCAAACACTTGCTAACATATTCTGCGATGATTGCCTTCATGTTAGGCCACCAATAGAGTTTCTTTAAATCATGGTACATGAATCTTATCAGAACCCGGGTGAATAGAATATTTTGATTTATAAGAACTCATGCATGATTAAGTCTCCTGCAAACCCTCTCAATACCGCCAAAAAGTGTAACCAGCTTAGTATTTTGGATAACAACGAGTTCCATCAGGACGAATTTCAAATGATTTGTCCATTCCTCATAGGTTCTCGTTTTTGACATTTCCCTTGATTTGAGGGCTTCATTTTTTGGCTTCGAGAAATTTGAGATGTAATTTGGATGAACGGTTAAGATTAATGCTCGAACTCGGAGAGGTTTGATTTGTTTCTTTCGGCTTAAGGCATCTGCTACAACATTTGCCTTTTCGGGATGATAGCAAATCTCACAATCATAATCTGCGAGTAATTCTAACCATCGGCGTTGCCTCATATTCAATTCTTTTTGACGAAGAATATGTTGAAGGCTCTTAATGTTCAGTGAAAACTGTACACTGAGCATACTAGGCTTTGTAAACCGGTAAAGATAGTGTCTCTAGATTTTTAGAGTGAATATTACTCCTCCTAATTCAAGATCATGAGTGGTATAGTTTTCTTCATGAGGTTTGAGTTATCGTGATGCATAAGCAATAACTTTTTCTCTTTGCATTAATACAACTCCTAACCCTTGAAGAGATTCAAACAACAGCTATATGACAAAATTATTGTTTCTTCTGTAATGCTAGATTGTGCTTCACAGAGTTTTTGTTTAAGGAGTTGAAAGGCTGATTCTTGTTCTTCGCCCCAGATATAACTCTTGTTTTTCTAGGTTAATTTAGTCAAAGGCTTTGCAATTTTTGAAAAACCTTCGATAAATCTTCGGTAATAGTCGGCGAGTCCTAAGAATTGACGCACTAACAAAAAGACATCAAAGAAAGTTAACAAAGTAAATAACAAAGAAAAAACACAAGAAAGAAATACAATCTGTGGGGTAGTGGGAGATGTCCAATTCTTAACACTTTCAATCTTGGCAGGATCAACAGAAGTTCCTGACTAGTCGATTGAGAATGACCAAGAAATTGCATGATATTGAATCCAGAAATCACATTTATAGAACTTGCATACAAATTCTCTTCGGTAGTAATTCCAAGATAATTCTGAGATGATTTGCATGTTCTTCTTCGTATACTAGAATAGATAAGAATATCATCAAAAATACTATTACAAATTATCCAGTATGGTTATACATACACGATTCATAAGAATCCAATGAATACAGCCTGTGCCTTTTGTAAACCAAATGCATTTGAAACTTGAAATTTCATAGTGTCGTATCTTGTTCTTGAAAGCAGTCTTAGAATATCTTCTTCCTACCACTTAGTTGATGATAACCTTATCTTAAGTAGATTTTTTGAATAAACGCTTAAACCTTGAAGTTGATCGAATAAGTCATCAATCCTGGACAATGGGTAACGATTCTTTATGGTAAGTTTATTCAACTCTTGATAATCTATACACATTCTGAAAGATCCGTCCTTTCTTTTTAACAAAATAAGACAGAGCTCTGCTCCTCCAAGGTGATGTACTATTTGCGAATGAAATCTCGGTCGGTTAGTTTTTTGAATTGTTTAGCATAAACTCCCTAGCATTTCTGAAGAGTCCAATCTATAAAGTGTTCGAGCTACAGGTGCTGCTCCGGGGATTAAGTCGATTTGGAATTCTACTTGGCGAATGGGAGGGAGACCAGGTAGATCTTCAGGAAAAACATCTGGGAAATTCTTGACATACGGGAATGTCTTCTAGTTTCCTTCTCGTACATGATTACTTCTCCAATACTTGAATCATGAAAACTTTACAACCTCGGGATATTATACCTTTCGTTTTTAATAACAGGAAATGAGAATTAGTCGAGTTTACTTCAATCACCTGAAATGAATAAAAGTTCATCACACGTTGATAGGGATGTGAACGACTTTGCATCACAGAGAATTTTGGCATGAAACTTGGATAACCAGTCCATAACCTGATGACAACGTCGTAAACTACCAAAGCTAATTGGCATAGATCGAGTCGAAAGGTGATTTAGCAGAGTTAAAGTGCAGCCTTTAATAACAGTGTTTTGGTGCATACTAATTTTCCGTCAGTCATCTTCGATATCATAAAGGTATCTATGTTAAAGACGGAATTAATTAGCTTAGAGGGCAAGAGATAAGGATATAAAGCTTCTATCGGTCTACCGGTATTAAACAATACTTTAGGACTAAATGCTGATTTAATAGAACATACCCCGTAACTATGTTTGAGTCTTTTCAGCATTCTATCTTTTAGTATGTAGGTTCTTCCTTGGGCATTGATGTTGGTCTTGCGACACTAATTTGTATAATGCCTTTTTTCTCCACAAGCATGACATACAACTGTTAATGGTAGTTGATTACTTCTAGTAGCTGGCCTCGTGTTTTGGCAGTTCTTGCTCAAATGACCCACCTTGTTGCAAATATTACATTTGCTAGTACAAGGTCCGGTGTGATGGAAATCGCATCCCCCCCCACCCCCTCCCTTTTTTTGCACAAAGGGAGATCTCATGGTATACCTCTATTCGTCTGATGAGAAAACAGCATAGGACTAACAAGCTTCTTGCCTTCGGATTTTGTGTTTAACATTGTTGTAGCGATTGTTGGTGATGCGGTAGTTGTTGTATGCTGTGGGAGCTTGTTGTTAAAAAGTATTCTGACGTCAAACTTTTCTTTTGTGTCCCTCGATACTTGCATTGATTATGCTTAGTTACTTGATCCTTAGCCTTTGGGCTATGTAGATGGCCTCAATTCTAAAAGTTGATGTTTTAAGAGGCAGTAAGATTTCCTTCAATGCTTCAAGGTATTCCCCCGGTAAACAGCTTTCCCAAGAGTTTATCGTTGTTTGGCCACCATGTTTTGGACATAGAACCATAATTCTTGGAATCTTCTAAACATAAGGTTTAAGATCATTTCCCTTTACAATCAGATTGTAAAGTTTCCTTCTTCCATCTTTCGATCTCAGCCCGAGGACAATACTTATTCGTCAGCAAGCCTTTTTTACTCATGTCCAGGTGATTTGATTGGCTTGCCTCCTATTTCCATAGGCCTGGCATATGCATTCCCCCAGGACAAGGCATCGCAGTTAAAGTACTAGTAGACAAATGTTACTTTATTTTCTTTGAGCACATCTGCTACGGGAGAATTCTGATATCGGTTCGTTTAAACCACGAATAAGGCCTACATGCTCCTTCCAGTACCCATTAAAGTAGAAAAGGTTGACAGCTAATAAACTCTTTGTATTTCTGTTTTTACTACAGGAAGTCCAGTAGGACAGGGTGTTCCTGTTAGATACTAGACTAGCCATTGTCCACAACTTAGCTTCTAGAGCCGAGGTGACACTATCACAACTACTTTCTAATGGCATCTTGATCATAGTCGGTGGCTTCTGTTGGTTGATGCTCTTTTTGGAGGGCCATTCTACCAATCAAAAGATAACACGTAATAAGAAATGATATCATAAGTATAAATGCTTGTTTTTCTTTTAAAATGATTAAAAGAGAAATTCTTTATTTTTGGAAATGCTTAAAAATAATCTTCATTTAAGCAGTTTTAACACTGGTGATAACTAAAGGTTATGGTAATGATATGAATGTACGATGATGATGATGAATGAATGATGAATAATGATTAGATGAATAAAGTGGTAAGAAACTAACACGTACATAACGGGATCTAGCCTTTGTATTTAGAGAACAACTGCCTTAGTACTATACATAAGTTCAATATTTGACAACTGTTTATTTATATCACACATCCCGTGGCTAGGTTAAAGCTAAAAACTAGAATTTAAACTAGAAACTGGATGATCACTCCATACGGTTCTTGAGTTCGATGATGGAATCCATGAGATTTTCTATGTTTGCTTGGTGACGAGTTTCCATGTCGTTGATGACTTCTCCTAATTCACCAATCCTATAGTGGGCTAGAGAAATTTTATGGTTGCATCCTATTTGCTTCCTCTGGTTTGGAAACTGAGGTAATGAGCTTGCTAAAGTTTAGCTTCCTAGCCATCAAAATCTCGTTGAATAATTATAGTTCCTTTTTCGAGGCCTTCGATTCCCTTTTCAATATGCTCGAATTACGTTCGATTTGAGATTGTATCTAGGCTATTTAAGATATCCAGGATTTGTTCTTCATGACGCTCGATAGTTGTCTTTTGAGAGCTTTCGTAAATCTCAAAAAGTTTGAGTTGGAACGGGGTAGAAGAATGATTTTTGTTTGGAGAAAGAAGTCCTTCTGGAAGAAAAATTCTTGAGGTTTATCAGGTATGATTAATTGAGGCGGGATTTTGCTGAATTTTTTTTAGTTCATTATAGAAAGCTTGTATAACTTCCATGTAAGGATCATTGGGAAATAACGAAAGGGTTGATGAAGCTAGCGGGACAATTCCAAATGAATTGAAAGCACTAGAGTAAGTTTTCCCTGGCGAGGGCCGTGACATAATCCGGAGAACCGGGGGAACATATTTTGGGAAATTGGGAAGAAAAGGCATCCTCCAAGATTGGCATAGGATGGCGGGGGAAAGACATCGTACGGCGGCTGTAACAACCAACATTGAATAACATAAGTTATATTATTTAATCAAAATAATAGTTATGTAACTTTACATACCATTATCCGGGAGATATTAGCGGCCCGGAAGGACTTTCTTCGATGAAAAAGAAAAGTAGTTTATAGTTTTAAAGATTTAAACCTTGTTCTCTATAACCTGGCTCTTGTGATACCAAATCAGTAACACCCCCATTTTTACATATAAGCAGCTGGAAGCTAACTGGGGTATAACTTCAAGGTACAAACAGTCATATCACAGAAAAACGAATAAAAAAAAGTCGTTTTTGAAAATATGTTAATCATTCATTATTTCTTTCTTCAGAGTTTTACAAACAAGTAGTTCCCAAAATCTATAAATAAAGTTTTGAATGATAACGTTTTTTCTATCTTCATGTCCCTCACCACTCCGTGCCATTAGTTACCCGAGATAAAACATGCTAGAAAAGTCACACAAAGGTTGATGTGAATCCATAGTTTTAAGTAATATAAATTGAATGCAAATGCGATATTGGGCTACATTGATATACACCCGTTATTGAAAACATATTTATTATTGTCATTAGCTCATGAATCTGAAGCCTTAGGGTATGGTGATACGTTATAGCCCCTGTGGTTACCTTTGCCAAAATACCTGCGTGAGTTCTAATGATGTGCAATTGGTTACACGTAACTGGGTACACCAACGGGAGTCCAGCCCAAATAGAACTATCACATCATTCGCGCTTACTACGGAAGTAATAAACGGTTCTGAATATGGGTACTTAAGGAACAGCAGTAACTTAGGCAATATAAATTGAAATAGCATACAAAAATAATTGGCATTCATGTTTATCAGCATGTATCCCCCTCAGCGGTTTTATAAAACATTTGAAATATTGAAAGCGAGGCTATGAACTCACCGAACGTATAAGGGACAGTGATAGCTAATGTAATGAAAAGAAATGAATAGTAACGTCTTTGTTACGGGGCAACTATGGGGTAATATATGTGCAAGTCTTAGTTTTGATTGAAATAGAAAGATTTTACATTGATGTCGGTTTTGATCTTAAAATTATCATAACACCGTCGGGCCATCATAAATTCAGAAGTCATTCAGTAAACTTTGAGGAGATTCTAGGGGCACT
Source organism: Tanacetum coccineum (assembly GCA_026074375.1). Taxonomy (NCBI): domain Eukaryota; kingdom Viridiplantae; phylum Streptophyta; class Magnoliopsida; order Asterales; family Asteraceae; genus Tanacetum; species Tanacetum coccineum. The sequence continues at coordinate 76,198 of BQNB010009654.1, forward strand.
TTAAATCATAAACCTAACAACTCAGTCAGAACGTAATACCAAGGATGAAACACCATAATATGAAAGCTCCAAGTATTGTAGTATGGTATGAATCCGGGACATGATTTTTGAAAGCACATCGATGATGAATGATATAATGATTAGAACATAAGCAGTTTTAAGCATTTTATTCAATATCTAGAAATGTTAAGCACGTCAAGCGTTAATTAAAGATTAAGTCTAGTAATGTTTTGATGTGTTTTATACTTTTCAAAATGTTACATTTTAGACCCTCGAGTTTGAAAAGTGAAGACTATACCCTTGGAGTTTGCACTTTTACGACTTTGGTCCCTCAAGTTTAAAAGATATACCAAGTAAACCTTGTACTTTAAAAAGTGACATAATAGACCCTTGTAGTTATAACTTTGATAAAATGACACTTTTAGTCCTTTTAGTTATAAGTTTCTGAAAGTTACGATATATACCCCTTGCATGGATAATTTTTACAAAACATGTTCTAAATTGCATCAAGCTATTTTAACATTCAATATACATTTATAAAGTTATAATAAACTAAAATATGAAGATTTAACACAACGCAAGTTTAAATTAACGATTCGTTAAGCTAGGAAGCAAAAAAATGGGTCATATTAGGTTTGTAAAAAGAAACCGGCGGTTTTAAGCCTCCATTAATTCATGACTTATCAAAGAACTTATTTTTAATGTTAGTTTTAAGCTTATTGGATAGATTATATAAACAATAGTTTAGATCAAGCTTAGCTTATAGATTAGCAAAAACATGAAATTAGGTTTTCCGGTGTACCGATTTGGATCAAAAAGGTATTACAACCTAGGTTTTTTTGAGTTCAAAGCTTCATATTATGATTTTAGCATTATCATGTGAAACATTATAAAGTATAATATATAATATAAGCTAGAGAACCGGTCTTTGAGCTTATAGTTAGAAATGGGTCATAATCGGGACTTTTAGCTTCGTACGCCTAGAATAACGACTCCCGGGCTTTTTTTCTTAGTTTCTTTTGCTTCCTTTCTGTACTTGAGCCTTATTAAGACCTATTAGGATCTATTAGAGCAAATAATTGCTATCTTATGTAGAGTGTTATAGAGAGAAGTGGGGGATGAAGAAAAATGAAGTGTTTAGGTTGCTATTTATAGTCGAATGACCCTTAGAGCTCAAGGAAAGCTTTCAATCTGAGTTAGGACACATAAGAGACCTAGAGGGTGATGAGGAGAAGCTAGTAGATGAGTTGTATAAGCTAGGAAGTAGCTTTGGTGTGTTGTTTTGTCCCTTTGATGCCGCGGCTAAAGAAGAAAGAAAAAGGGGTGATGTGGCTCATTTTAAGACCAAGAATGGAGTAGATATTTGTGTGAGATGCTTGTAAGCTGCTTAGAAGAGAAGTAGCATGGTCATTGAGGTGCTTGGTTGCAAGAATAACTTTCAAAATGGGTCACTTTGCAAAGGTTTTGATTTCGGGTTCATTAGGGCTCAATTAGGGTTTTCAAGCTTGAATTTCGTGTATACTTGATTAGGAATGATAGGTTACTGATCCTAAGACTTATATTAAGGATTATAATCAAAAGTTGATAGGTGGTTTGGGTTAAAATGGGTAGAAATGAGTAAACGGGTCAAAAGTTACAATTAGGGCACAATTAGGGTTTTCTAGCTTTGTTTCTTGTACATTGTTGTTAATATGGTGAAATGATGATGGAAAGTGATTGAGAATGTTGTAATTTATGTTATTATCACTTATTTGAGAGTTGGTTTGAGTTTACAATGGATAAAAATCAAGAAACGGGTCATAGTTTAGAAACTAGCTCGGTTTTAGGGTTTAGGGTTTTGAGTGTAAAAAGATGTATGAAAGCTTACGAATAGAATAATTAGGGTTTACACATTGTATATTGAGTGTAGTAGCTTGTACACAAGTGATGGTGATGAAATTAGAATGAAAACTGTAACACCCCCAAAAATATGACAACGCAGCGGAATACCACTTGGGGTGCTACTTCATAATACACAGCGCTAGATACAAGAGAACGACCTCTAAATGTGTCGTTTGTAAAACATTCTCGTTGATTTTCTAAAATCAAAATAATAGTTGTCCCATAATTGCATCACAATGAAAAGCTTGAAAGCGACACAACGAGATTTGATCAATTTATAGAAAATCCAATTATGAAATCCTTGTCAATTTAGATCAAATGCACATCAGACATAATCCAAGCGATCATAAGTTCACGTGAGAAAAACATGCTTAAAAACGTCAACATAAAGTTGGTGAGTTCATAGGTTTGTTTAAATATAAATGATAAACCAAAGGTTTCCAACATGTGAATGACCATTTAAATCCTTAAATGTCCTTCCAAAATATTTGTGTGATCAAACCGTTGTAAAGCCTGCATGATCGTTTCAAACCTTGTATGTTTCCCCCAAAATGTATGTATGAATATCACAATTCAAAGAGTTATAAAAATATGCATGACCATTTAAAATCCCCAAATAGTCACAAAGATGTATGTATGAAAGTTTAACCGCGATTATACCAGAGTATGCATGATAATTAAAGACAACACGAAATATATTCCAAGTAAGTATTGCCACTTATTCAAGTCACATCAAATATTCATCACAGTGTGGAATAACCCCATGGATTATGATTAACACCAAGTTCATGAAACTAAGGACTAAGCGCTAACATAAACAATGGCCATGTCTTACAACCTACCGGATTTCCCCTAACCGTGGAACACCCTCAGCACTGAATTACATAATGTGTGCCTACACCGGATGTCCCCCACGCGGACACCCTCAGCTTTGAATTACTTGACGTGTGCCTACACGGATGTCCCCACCTGGACAAACCCTCGAGCATTGTATTTCATTACATTGGGCCGACCAAAAACACGATTGTCCCCCACCTGGACAGCCCTCAGCACTGAAGTTACCATGTAACATACAACCGGAGCTAATCCATTATCAAAAATATAGTATGTGTGTTTACGTTAAAAACTAAACCAGTATTGTATCATCCTCGCAAGAAGTATAAATGAGTTTATAAACCATAACAGGTAATCAACCATGTAACATGCCTTTTGTAAACATGTATGCAGAACCCCCCGATATTGTAAATGAGCACGTAACGAGTTTAAATCGAACACGTATTTGAATTTGTAACAAGCATGTTCTCACCCCAAAGATATAAAACATTTATCCAAAACGAGTAAAAGTGGGGCTATGAAACTCACATTGATGATGAAGAACGATTGAGAGATAGGCATCTAATATGCACGATACGAACGGAAGACGAAGCTGCCTGACCGAGAAGATGCAGCTTAACTTATCAGCTAAGATCCACTAGCCTAGGATAATGCGTTTGGGTTTCCCGGTGAATTGTTATGTCAACGCGACGCGTTGATAAAGATTTAGATTTAACGTTGTAATGGTTTGGTGGTTGGTTAAATAAAGTAAATCGAAAGTAAACCCAAGGTGTGTAATATATATCTAATATAATCACTAGAAAAATAAATCATTGTATAACCCTCCCCCCCCGTACCGCGAATTATATAATAAAAGACAGACAACTCAAGGATTAATGTGAACCTGAGATAAATTACTTTGCAAGTATTATATAAAAAGTGAATGTAAATAATTAAACCAAATATATTTCGACACCTCACTTATTTATTAAAAGTCCTTGTAGACACACTTCTTTAAGATATAAATTAAACACACTACGTTTGTAAAACTTTTACAAATATTTTTATGTGTTTTACTTCTAGCTGAAAATTATAAAATAAAATAATATTTTATAAACACTTATATTTCGTTTCCTTCCTCGACAGGTTCGCAGTCTAAAAATAGTTATCCTCAATGTAAAAAGTTATAGTTTTTCAGTTCGTGAATTCCAGGTTATTGTTTAATACCGTTTAATATATTTTTGAACATATCTTAATTCCTTTTTTCGTTTCTCTAAAATAATAGATTTTAGTGAATCGTAAATATGGAAAATTATATAAAATTTCATCATGAATTTCTCCGTTTATATAACGATTCCATTTTTCAGCAAAAACTCGACGTATCCCTATAATTCAATATAATGTTGTCAATTATTAACGAGTTAATATTCAAACACTCACGATTTTCTAGATAGAATATATAACTTGTATATTATTATATCTAAATAAACAAATATAAATGATTATATTATTTAACCATAAAACCAACAATAAATATTATCCGGTTTGATTATTTATTAAACCTTAAGTTGTTTTCATTGTTGTTTTGATATATATAACCAAAACGAACCTTATTGAATGCCGCTAACCAAACGCACCCTAACGCTTTTTTAACCATGATCCAAACGCACCCTGGTGTAAAATCTGTCCAACCAAAACGTACGCCCATCCGCTTATTTAGCTATACCAAACACACCCTTAAACCGTATTCTTGATTAACCCCAAGAGAAGCGCACGCCTTTCGGTGTTGGGCAACCACCAAACGTATACCCCTTTGTTATTATTGCCAAATCCAAACAACCCCTACTGTGGTGTTAACCCTTAAACCAAAACAGCCCCCTGGTGGGCTGTGTTAGATACCAAACGCACCCTAAGCTAGTGGAAAACCAGCCAAAAAACGCACCCTAAGTGGCTTGTGACAGCCAAACGCGCCCATATGGTGCGGCTGCCACCCAAACCAAACAACCCTAATTCTGTCCTAAATCCAAACGCACCTAAATCTTGGTATTTCATCAAAACAAACCCACCCCCATAATTGTTATAATCCCACACGAACACCCCAACGAACCCAACGCACCCTAGTCGGCTGTTTTGGTGCGGCTGACCCAGAACCAAAACGCACCCTTTTTGATTGTTATAACACAAACCACACGCAGCCCTCTCATTTATAACAAAACCAAACACCCCTACCTGCCCACCCCCCGCTGCTGCCATATACCCAACGCACCCTAACCGCTATAAAATCCCCCTAACATGCCTATAATAAACACGTACCCTATAGCGATGTTAAACCTGAACCCAAACACGCCCTACTTGTTTTTCTACTAAAAACAAAACGGCACACCCTTTTGGGTGGGTTGGTGGCTTCCAATCACCCTTTTCTCTTGTAGTATAAACAGAACCAAACGCAAATAGAACACCCTTGTGTGTTTGTTAACGAACCAAACGCAGACCCTCAGTGGGTGGCCAGAGACAAACCAAACCACGCACACCCGCTGGTGGTTTCACCCGACACCCCACGCACCCTTGTGGGTCGTGGTGGCTTCAACCCGGACCAAACGCGCCCATGGGTAGTGGTTTTACAGCGAACCAGCCGCACCTGATACCAATCTGTAACACCCCCAAATTGGGTCGCAGCGGAATAAGGGTCCGGGGCGTGTTACTTCTCAGATCACTAGCACAAGATATATATTGAACGACAATTAAAAGTCGTTTTAAAACTGATACATTGGATTTAACAAAATGTTTACAAAAGCTCGAAGCTTCACTTGTTTACTTGTTATTATTACAAAGATTTCCAGCCCATAACAGATATACAAAATGTAATGCGACTAAATCTTTAATGCAGGACATCCAAAACATAACCACCAATGTATCCCTTTTGCACCCCGTGCCCTAATGATCTCCTGAAAAACATTGCATTTAAAACGTCAACATAAAGTTGGTGAATTTCATAGGTTTATGTAAATGTATAAGCAGGACCGCAAGACTTTCCCCGTGATAATGCAACAGATGCAGACATCACAAAATGTAATTACGTTTTCCTAAGCTCATGACACCGAAGCTCGACATAAATGAATACAATATATAAATATTGCCTACATTGCCCGTGACGATGTTCAACCCGTAACATCCAAAATCCGACATGATATACGTTCGTTTCCAGTGATAGCTAGTCACCCGAACGGGGAGGTCAATCCCAAATAGATCTATCTATAATCATTCGCGCTCACATTCCAGTAATTGACAGTTCATGATTCATGGGCATAGTGGGTTATCGCTACTTAGGCAAAACGTAATCATGATAAAATGTACACTTGCGTCCAATTTGTAAAACATGCATATGTTTCTCACCCCAAAAACTTGTAAATCAATAATTGTAAAACATGGGGCTATGAACTCACCTTGAGTGAGTAAATTGATAATAAAATATCCCAAATAAAAACGTGTCACGCTAACGCCCGAATGCAACCTAGTTAATATAGGTCGAATCAGTATTCATGTACGTTGTCTAACAACTACCATATATAATCCTATATAGTTATCATCGTACCATCGTTCGGGCTATCATAATTTAAGAGGTCATGACATGACGTACGAGGAGCTAGGACACTTTAAATCGTAAATCCAACAGCTCGTCAATACGCCATCCGAAGAGGCCTCATTATGAAATTCCCTAGTAATATAGCACTTTGATAACTAATAACACATATATTTCTATATAGCTATATCACCATCTAATCGTTTAAGTGAAATCGTATTTATAAAGTAAAAACGTTTATAATTACGCCTTTAGCAAAAATGACATAACTTTGTCGTTTTAAGTCCGTTTCTCGCGTTTCTTACGCCCACGCTTTCGTATTAAGACGAGTGATCATAAAATCACATTTTTAGGTTTTCAAGATTCTGTTGTGAATAGTGTTTTTACTGTTCATTACAGATTACAACTTATTAACGCAAAACCCGTAAATGTCGTATCTTATTCGTTATAGCTCCGTTTTTAGCGATTCTTTCGAACACGTTCTTGTAATTGAAAGTTTTATCATATTATTGATGTTTACAAAGTATAAGTTTCTGCCATGAATAGTAACTTTTTATAAAAAAAAATTATAAAGTATTTAGCGTCGTAAACTCGTAACTAGCGTATCTTCTTCGTTATAAATCCGATTTTTGAGTTTCTTATCATTTTGGAATCCTTATGAGATGTACTATATTTATAAAACCTAATATGGCTGTTACCAAATTCGAACCAAAACAGAAAGTTTGAAGTTTTTGATTAAGACATGTTTTAAGCTTGATTTTTGTACCATTAAGCTTCAACACCTTGTTACAACTACTTTACAACACTTATATCTTATGTCATACATATATTAGGTCCATTAGTTCATATTTTTCCCATGTGTTCAAGATAACAAGTCCTCTAATCTTACTTTAATCAAAAGTTGTTAATGAAACCCTAATTTTAACATGTTTACTCATGAACTTTTTATACTTAAACCAAGTGTGTACAAGAGTTATACTTTCATTATATCATCATATTAGCATCCATATAACATGTAAATAAGTTCACAAAACATTGATCATATGTAAAAATTTATTATACATATTCAAAAGTACCCTAAATGGTGATTTAGCTAAATAGAACATATGAACACATAAAATCATAAGTATGAATTGATTAGGGTTTTAAATAACCTTGAGTGGATGAGTAGAGAAAATAATAACAATCACACCCTTGTGATTACAATCCTTGGTTTGAAAATATAAGGTGAAAACCCTAATTTTCCCAAGTAAACCGTAGCTTCCTTTTCTTGCTTCCTTCCTTGCAAATGGTTAACCAAGCCTTGAAACAACCTTAGTAGGTCTTAGATATGATGTGTGTATGCTTGTATATGTGGTAGAAAATTTTGTATGGATTGCTTAAGATAATAATTTTGAGCCGTGGCTATGTATAGAGAGAAAGGGAGGGTTTTGTTCTTGTTTACACTTTGTAAATGAGAGATGTGGTTTACTTGCTTAGATAAGGCCTTATATACATAGAGGACTAAGTCAAGGAACCAAAGGAGGATTTCTAGGGCAAGTGGTCAAGTGTATGTAAAGGTGTAAGACTTGGTTCCCTAAGATAAGCCTTATCTTGATATTTTAGGGCAAGTAGTCATGAAATAGATATTTCTTGGTCCTATCCCTTGCATATCCATCCACCTTGACATATATGGGATGATATTTTGATTATTTTGTGTATTGGGTATAATCGTGGGTATTTGATTAAGCATAGATAGGTTTTGGTGCTTCTGGGAATGCCGAAACGCATTTTATCGTGAAACATAAGCATTTTACGTAACCAATAAAAATAAGATGAACAAAGTTGATAATTATCCTCATAATAATCATTTAACACTTGCTTGATGTAAACGTTTAATCGTTTAATGCCCGTTTACATTGAATGATCATTTTTAGTTTACGCGATTTAGCTTAACGATTACGATTTAAGAGCAAACGCGTAAAACCCTAAAAATAAATTGTGAATTACATAATGTCGTACAATGACCTAAAACACGAGGTGTTATAGTCTTCCCCCGTTAAATGAGCCTTGTCCTCAAGGCTTATGACACGGCACTTGATGATGGTGCGGTCTTGGTGAAGAGGTGTGGATATTTCTTCCTGAATTGATCTTCACGTTCCCACGTAAACTCAGGACCCCGCCTAGAGTTCCATCGAACCTTGACAATTGGGACACGGCTTCGCCTCAATTGTTTGACTTCGCGATCCATGATTTCTACAGGCTCTTCAACAAAATGAAGCTTGTCATCCACTTGGAGTCCTTCCAACGGAACGACTAATGGATCGTCAGAATAACATTTCTTCAAGTTGGATACATGAAACGTATTGTGGACCCTGCTCAGCTCTTGAGGAAGCTCAAGCTTGTAAGCAACGGCTCCAACCTTTTTCAACACTTTGAAAGGTCCGACATATCTGGGGTTTAACTTCCCCCGTTTGCCAAAACGTACGACCCCTTTCCAAGGCGAAACCTTAAGCATAACTTTATCTCCAACTTGAAACTCCATCGGTTTACGCTTTAAATCAGCGTAGCTCTTTTGTCGATCGCGAGCGGTTTGAATCCTTTGTTTAATCTGGATGATCCTCTCCGTTGTTTCTTGCACTAATTCTGGACCAGTGAGTTGAACTTGTCCAACCTCGGCCCAACACACGGGTGAACGACACTTTCGACCATAAAGTGCTTCAAACGGTGCAGCCTTAATGCTAGCATGATAACTGTTATTGTATGAAAACTCGACTAATGGCAAATGTTTAACCCAACCATTTCCAAAGTCGATTACGCAAGCACGTAGCATATCCTCGAGAGTTTGGATGGTTCTCTCGCTTTGTCCGTCGGTTTGCGGATGATATGCAGTACTCATATCCAAACTTGTACCCAAAGCCTTCTGAAGTGACCTCCAGAAATTTGATGCGAACCGAGGGTCACGATCACAGATAATTGAAACAGGTATTCCATGCTTCGTGACTACCTCCTTTAGGTACATTCTTGCCAGTTTATCCATAGGATCCGTTTCCCTCATTGGGGTTAAAATGGTAGACTTTGTAAGTCGATTAACGATCACCCAAATAGTGTTATAACCTTGTGATGACTTAGGAAGCTTTGTGACAAAAATCCATCGTGATGTTGTCCCACTTCCATTGAGGTATCTTGGGCTGTACTAACAAACCCGATGGTCTTTCATGTTTGGCCTTGACCTTAGCACAGGTCAAACATTTGCTAACATAAGTGGCGATGTTGTCTTTCATATTGGGCCACCAGTATAGTCTCTTCATATCCTGGTACATTTTGTTAGAACCCAGATGAATAGAGTATTTAGACTTGTGGGACTCGTGTATGATCACAGTCCTTAAGTTTCCATAACATGGTAACCAACTCCTGCCATTTAAGCACATAGTTCCATCCGCACGTAGTTCCAAATTTTTCATTCTAAGTTTCTCCGGATCTTTTGAATTCTCAACCAATATACCCCCAACATCCTCCTTCTTGATGTTCCCCGACTTTCGTGCTTCCGTCTGAGCTTCTAAAATTTGTTTTGGAAGATCCAAGCTAATTGTCATAACTAAGGCTCGAACCCTCAATGGTTCTTGCTCTTTCCTGCTCAATGCATCAGCTACTACATTCGCCTTTCCTGGGTGATAACAAATTTTGCAATCGTAATCACTCAGCAATTCTAACCAG
>BQNB010009655.1:0-55044 GCA_026074375.1 Tanacetum coccineum
ACCAATCTACCACTTCACAAGCACTACACAATCACAAGATCTACACTATCAAATTTACACACAATTCGAATCACACAATTACACAAGACAATTACAATAGAGATATGATACTTAGAAGAAGAAAGAAGAGATCACTAAATAACAATTCGTTTCTTGGCGAATACGAATGTTCTTCTTTTGCACTTGATAGAGAGAAGAGGAGAGATGAGAAGAAGAGATTGGATCACTTGAAACAAGATTAAACAATGTTAGTGATCAAGAGATTTAGTGAGAGAGAGAAGGTTTTTAGAGAGAGAACGAAGACTGAAAAAAATCATGAAAAGAGGTATGTTTTTCTGTCAGAAATAGTGCAGTATTTATAGACAGGATTTCCAACGGCTAGCTGGTGGCGGTCCCAGATATATCTGGGGGCCGCCAGGCCTATAAGGGGGCCGCCACTAGAGTACGCTCTTGTTTTTGTCTTTTTATGGGGAATGTTGTATCTGGTATAGAAGCTTCCATTTTGAGGGGAAAACAAGATTCAAATTTTATTATTTAAATAAAATATTTTCTTGATCACTAATCATACTTAATGAATTGTTTGTACATACCTAAGTGATTAATCTTAGAAATGGAATTTTACGATTAATAATTTGTAAACGTTTATTTTTATCGTAAATGTTTTTACATTTTGTTATTATCAAATCGTTGAGAGGTCGAAAAATATAAATAACGTTTTTAGACATTATTTGTATTAACAAAACCTTTTTAACAAGGACCGGGATGAGAAAGTACGGGGTGTAGATATGCAATTGCTTTAAGATTTGGATCACTTGCTCACGTTACGACGTAGAGCTTGCTAAGATGTGCACTTCATACAAAGAACCCGCTTATATAGTTACTTGCCATGGTAAGAAGAGTTTGTTTATAGATGGTGCATCCCACAGTTGAATGTTGTACCTGCAAACGTTAGTTACGTCTAAATAGTGTCTGATTGCTTTTGTGTTTTATGTTATCTTTTAATCCATGGCATTGTACTTTTTTTTAATATGGACCAAATATAAATTGTTAATTTCTAGGGGTTTAAAACTTCGAGCTCGAGAGTACTTGATATAATATTTCATCCTTTGTACGCTCTTAATGGGTTTGTTTAACCTTTATGATAAGTCTCATATGTAATTGTAGGTCCCGATCTGATATAAGCTCTGTTTCGAATTTTGATGTTGACGACTAGATCAGCGCGTGTTGTTCATCAATGTATTTCTAAAAAGGCCTCGCTACTACGTTCGTGGCCAACTATTATTGGCTTTAGTAATTATACATACCCTCTTAAAAAAGCCTTTCATACCCTGTTTTTTCGGTTTTTTTTATCTTTTTTTATAATTTTGTTTATAATTATAAAACTTTGAAAACTGAAAAGTGCAGAATAAAACATTATTGATATGTGTGAATAACTCATATCCGTTTGTATATAAAAAAAATGCCCTAAAAAAAGACAAATTTATGCTTTAATGCTTGAATTATTGCATCTGTGTTTATTTTTTCTTTATGATTGAGTAGGTATGGATATAAAGAAAAATCACTAAGGAAATGGTCAAAAACTAAAACACGGGACAAACACGAACACTAGGGAACGAATAGAGAAGCAAAAGGCCGGGAGAAAGCTATCAAAATCAAAGGAATGGTCAACTTCAAGTCAACACTGAATCATATATCGGTCTAACTCAAGTCAACTTTTTGGGTCAACTTAAGTAAAACACAAAAGACACCAAAAACTCCATATATTTCCAAATCCTTCCCTCATTAATTCCAAAAATTTTCAAAATATAATCCTTTAAAACCTAACGGTGTTAACTCCTTCCAACTTAATGGGTCGGGTCAGCCCATTACCACTTATAGCATACAAGTCCCAGTCCATTACCACTCGGCCCAACAAGAGAGAAATAAACTAGCCCACTCCCTTTTAAACCTTGACACGGTCAACTTTTATCCCACTCAGTCAAATAAAAGAGTAAAACGCGCCAAACACCCCATATTACTGTGCATCTTCCCCAACCATGTTTCCTGCACCTCATCTACAGTGGATCATCCCCTCACTCCACACACTCCACTCACATAAGCAACACGCTCTGACGCCACCCTTGTCCACGCTGGCAATCCCGTGCAATTTCATTGGACAATGAGACGTGGCACGCAATTCAAAGGCTGGGATTGAAGATTGAGGATCAAGTGCGAATCAAAGGCTGAGATTAGAGCCGAGACACGCTCCCTTGTGCTAGAAGCTTCCTCCTCCTGCTATAAATAGCAGCCAATTCACACAGAAGAAACCATCTAGTTTTAGGAGTAGGAGTAGGGTAATTAGCTTATTTTCCAGCTTATTTGTCTTTAAATTTCAGTGTAATCTCCTTTTAAAGCAATGTAACCTTTCAAGTTTTAATAATATTCAAGTTTTTCTTAATTCATGTTTTTATAAATTCTGCTTTTACTTATATGTCATTTAGCTTAATCAATGAAATCAAAAGTTAAATAAGCTCTTTACTAGCACTTAATCATTTGTTCAAAGTTTAGTTAATTCAGTTTCATAAAAAGTACTCAAATTACCTCAGCTTATTTTGGAAGATAAGCTAGCAATGGAAGAGCTTATGGACCCTACCAGCTTGTTTTTAAACAAGCTGGAGCTTGTAGAGTAGCTCCTCGAGCATTTTCAGTCCTTGTTTAGAGCAAAGGACTAGGTACTTTCCTTTTTCTCTTTCAAAGCTTAATTTCTGTTTTACTTATTCAAGTGCTTATTCTCTGCTTAAATTTGCTTATTCTGTCTTCATTTACTTAATTGCATTTAGATAGAAGTTTTTTATAATCTGCTTTTAAGTTTTTCTTAAGTTTTAAATCAATTCAGCTTTAAAAATCCAAAAATAGCATAATAGCTTAGCTTATTGATTAGTGGTTTTTCTTCTTAGGAGTTTGCTTATTTGTCTTTGTTTTCCATTTCTCTTAATCTGTTTCAGTATTTAAGGATTTATAAGATCCGTTTTAGCTTTTAAGTTAGATTTCAGTTCATAAAGGAGTGTTTGGCATAAGGGGTAAAATGGGTCAATTTGGTTTAAAATTCATTTTGGGTCAGCAATTGAGTTTCATTTAGCTATAATTAAGTCCTAAGTTTAGTTTTCTTATGTTTTCAGTTAGATTTGATAAGCTTTATAGGTAATATCATCATATTTCTAAGTCTGCTGTTTTTAAAAGAAACTTTAAATGCTTATTTACTTAGTTTCTTAGGAAGCTCTTAAGTATCATGGTTTTATGGTCATAATAAGCTAGTGAAACATTTAGTTAAAGTTTTTGTTAAGAATTCAGTGTCAACATTAGTCTTTAAGTTTTAAATTTTAAGTTGCATAGAGATAGACAGAAAACACCAAAAACAGGTCAAGTAGCCTAGTTCAGATCTCAATATTAGCTTTTTCTTTGATCCATTGTGCTTAAATTTTGCTTATTTGAGTAGTATAAGGGCCATTCTAAATCTGTTTTCATGTTTTAGCTTATTAAGTTTGCTTATAAGTCTTTAAATTTAGCCTTGAAAATAGCAAAAAAAATCCTTTTAAAAGTCATTTTCAGTCATCTGTCTTAAGAGTCTTTAAATACTTTTCAGCTTATTTTAGTGTGCTTATTTCCAATTCTTAGTGCTTATTAGGTATTGAGTTAGGTCTGTTCCAGCTTATTTTATACTCTTAAGTGCTTATTTAGTCAAAATTTAGCCATATAGATTTAGCCTAGTATCATTTTGCCTTATTAAGCTCTACTGTCATTTTCAGTGCTTATTTTCTAGCTTATTTCTAGTTTTCAAAAATAGTAGTTTTTGTTAAAAGTGCTTAATCTTAGCTTGTTTACAACTTTTGTTCTTTGAGTTTTCAAAAATAAAAATAAAATAAAAAAACGTGTGCCTGGGACTTGAACCTGTGACCTCTAGCATACAACACACACACCCTACCACTATGATTCAATAGCTTATCCATAAGTCTTTTGCACTATCTTTTTTTTATATACATTTTGTCATTTTAAGTCTAATAAGCTGTTATAGCTTATTTCGTAGCTTATTCAATAAGCTGTGATCTCAAGCTTATTTTTCCTAGGTTTTAAGTAGTATAAGCTATTTTCTGTAATTTTTCTAGAATTTTTATAGTTCGTTTATTATTTTTAAACATTTATTTTTGATAAAAACTTAAAAAAATCATAAAAAATAGAAAAATAATCAAAAAAATATAAATCTTTTTTAGAAAATTTTCTTTTATCATAAAGTTCATAGGAAAATTTTAGTTTGCTTTCGTAGGTCAACTTTGCAAAATTTTGTTTTTTAAGATCGAGATTCAGTTCCCGTTCTCGTTTTTCTCTATTCGAGTTTTAAACGCTCATTTTAACTGTACTCCGTTTTTGTTCTAGTATTCTTTAACTTACTTATTAGTCAAATAGAAGTTCATTTAAAAAAAAAAAGAAAAAAATTAAGTTAGGTTTAATTTTAGCAATTTAGGGTTTTTGACCTCCGTTTAGAGGTCCCGTTTTGCGTTTTTAGTTAAATTTTGGTTTCCCGTTATTTGTCTTTATGCTTAATTGTTAGAATTTGTTATTTTTAATTTTTAAAAGTAGATAATCAAATCAATCTTTTGTTTCCAATTCAAATCATTTTCCGAACATCAAACGTAGTTTCAATTTCATAAGTCGTTGGGGGATAACGACCCGGGAATCATACTTCCCAGTTATAATACGTATTATATTATATATTTGTGAAAGATTTTCCTTTTCACCTTTGTCCTCAAGAGTAAATTGATAATTTTCCATAATATTATATTTTATTATTACGTATATATAGATTCTGACTAGATCACATATTCATGAGTGAATCAGCAAAAAGACACGAAGAAAACTCTAACTTGATCAAAGAAATCTGAGCTTCGACAGATGCTTCAATAAGGAACCAAGGAGCATCGATCAAAACTTTAGAAATACAAATCGGGCAAATGAGCAAAGTACTATAGGAGAGAGGATTTGGAAGCCTACCAAGCT
This sequence comes from Tanacetum coccineum, assembly GCA_026074375.1. Taxonomy (NCBI): domain Eukaryota; kingdom Viridiplantae; phylum Streptophyta; class Magnoliopsida; order Asterales; family Asteraceae; genus Tanacetum; species Tanacetum coccineum. The sequence continues at coordinate 5,032 of BQNB010009655.1, forward strand.
CAACTGAAACAAACCTGAGAGACCAAGTCAAGTCGGATTCAACCACTATTGAAGCTGATTCAAACTTGATACGCCGTATTCGATCAACGCAATACGCCGTATACACTGGACAGAACAATACATTGTTATACAAGTCGAGACAAATGACGGTTCCTTTTCCAAGTCGTTTGGATAATCATTACTGTGAAGAAGAGGGGAATTATGGACCAAAATTCACGGAAGCTTATGGAGCTTCACATATCAACAACGCCATACCCCGAAAGGAGAAAGACCCAGGAAGTTTCACTTTACCTTGCTTTATTAATGATTTCTGTTTTGACAACGCCCTTGTTGACTTAGGAGCTAGCGTTAGTGTTATGCCTCTCTCGACCTACCTTAACTTAGGATTAGGCGAATTAGCTCACACTAGGTTGACAGTGGAATTGGCAGATAGGACTGTGAAATATCCAAAAGGAATAGCTGAAAACGTACTAGTAGGAATTGGTAAATTTACTTTCCCAATAGACTTTATAATTCTTGATATGCCCAAGGATATCAAAGTACCCTTGATCCTCGGAAGACCATTTTTGTCTACCTCCCGTGCTAAGATTGATGTTTACAAAAGAAAGATTACTTTGAGGGTTGGGGAAGAAAAGATTATTTTCAAAAGTGTTAAACCTGCTAGTAGTATAATTAAGAGGGTCTATATGCTAAGTTTGAGAGAAAGAATGGAGCTTGATTTAGAAGCTAGGCTTATAGGAGAGACTTTGGTGTTAAATAGATCATTAGACCCTTTCTCGGAAGATTATATTAAATTAAATGATCTAAATGAACCATTTGGCTTAGAAGAAATCAAGGAGATGCTTTAATGCCCACCATTGAGGAAGGTGAGGTAATTGAGGAATTTAGAACTAGGGATGAAGATCTTGATACTGGAATTGATGATTACCCTAGTTATTGTGATGATGATAAGAAGATCCATATAGATTGTGCTCACAACTTAAAGTTTTCATGCATGATAGGATTTGAATTTACTCATGCTAATTTTTTTCCCATTATTGTATGTCAACATGATGTCAAGAAAATTTCATAATTCAATAATGAAAAATAAGATGGTGTACAAAGGGAATAATGTTATAGGAGCCTTAATGAATGTGCATATCTTTGTTGGAACGTTTTCTGTTATGACTGACTTTGCAGTTTTGGAGGATATGGATGCTTATCGTGATAATGAAATGGGCGATATTATTTTTGGCGAACCATTCTAGAGAGAAGTTGGGATTAAAACAAAACGGTTTGAAGGGATTATTACCCTTTACAATGGTGATAATGAAGTAACTTACCAAATGGTGCGATCACATCCAAAGTTTAAACACCACACTAATGAACAATGCAACAAGATACCACCGTTACTGAAGGTAAGTGAGAAAGATAAGATAAATGGAATCTCACATGCATACCAAAAGCTTAAGGGGTTCTACAAAGAAGTTTTGAATCTAGGACCTAACTTTATCCGAGTTCCGTCAATGGAAGAATGGCTCACACGCGGGCACATTAGCGTGCATGAGTTGGAGTAAAATGAGAAGCTGAAGAAAAGTCTAACTTAAAGACTTCGTTGTAAACAAAAGTGCTTCCCGGGAGACAACCCGGAATGTTATTTAATTTTGTTATCGAGTCTGTCTTCCCAGACTTCAATACGACGTATCCGCCCCATACCATACGGCGTATTGAATGTCTAGACGTTATCAGTCTTTATTTTTCATGCACTTTAAAAACATTATTGTCAGTTCTGCGAATACACCGTATTCATCTACTTGATACGCCGTATCCACAGTCTGACCCGTATTTAGTTTGTTTTAGTTTAGTTTAAATTAACCGTAGATACCAAGATAGGAATGCACCTGTTTTTCCTATATTTTACACAGGACCTCGTGAAGGAAATATCGACGAATATTGGTGGAGAATTTACAAATCTGGAAATCTTGAAGTGTTGGAGTCTTGAAACCTCAAGACGGCTGTTCAACACACGATCTTGCTCATAAACGCAAATTGGAGAATCTACCGAGCAAATATCAGGGGAGTTTCTCATTCTAATTCTTTTTAAATTCCCGTATTTAATGTTTTACATATACAACAAGGACGTTGTATAATTTAAGTGGGGGGATGACTCCTCCTTTTTAGTATATATAAATATAATAAATATATAATATAAATACGTAATAAGGATAAGATCAATAATAAGAGAGATAAGTATTCCGTGGGCTTCTAGAAAATTGCTTTTAACCAAAGCAAAATCCAAAAACTCCCGGATCGTTTCCCAACGAGGCGTGAATTGAGAATCGGTCGAGTTCGTGATCGCATTTTTGAATGATTTGAAAGATGTTTGGGTTGGATTCCTAATTCTACAATAATAATGCTAAAACAAGTAAATGAAACCTAAAAACGAAAGCGAATAAGGCTAAAACACGAAAAACGAGAACATGATTCAAATCTCGTTCTTTAAAAAATGAAATTCTAAAATTTTATCCCTACGAATGCAAATCTAATTTTCCTAAGTGCTAAATGATATAAAACGGGATTTAAATCCCGTTCTTTAAAAAATGAAATTCTAAAATTTTATCCCTACGAATGCAAATCTAATTTTTCTAAGTGCTAAATGATAAAAGAAATTTTTTTAAAAAAAGAAATATATTTTTTTGACTTTTTAATAATTTTTTATAAATTAAAAACCGTTTTAAAAAGAAAAATTGATTAAAAATAGTAAATTAATTGGGAAAAATCTAAAAAATGCAGAAAAGTTGTTTAAGATATGCTGGATGCAAGAAAAATAAAAGGGAGTTACCAGCTTATTGGAATAAGCTGGTATTAAGCCAAAAAGGCTTATGGGCTTATTGGGCTTAAAAAGGGTTAAAAGAATTGATTGTGCAAAGAAAACCAGATGGCCCTATCTGGTGCTAGTGGTTAGTGTGTGTTTGTGTGAGACGTGTGTGTGTTAAAGGGTAGGTCACAGGTTCAAGTCTTGTGGCCTATGACTCGCGCGAATCCACCCCTTTTATGTGCACCGATAAATACCAACACACAATAAGGATCAGAATCACGCGAGACCAATAAAACCGGAAGTAGAATAGAGTGTTCCCGGGTCGTTATGTCCCAACGAGACTAGAATGGAAGATCGAGAGACGATTGATGATTGATGTTTGAATATGACAAGGAGGTGAATATGATTGGGCACTAACACTGATAAGCAAATGCACATAAAAATAAGCAAAGAGTAGACTTCTATCTAACTTGCTCAAGCATAATCACGATCAATGTATGCCTAAACCAAATCAAAAGGAGATCTTTTAGATACCAAAGAGCCACAATTTTGGTTGACCTTATTAAGTACTTAACAAACCTTTCACAAAAAACCATAAAGAGTGAAACCTTTGCATTTAACCTTGGTATCTTAGCCAACAGGCAAACACTGCAAACATGATGTCAGTTTTCCCTTTAAAGATTGTAAGAAATACATCAATGCGAAACAATTCATTGACCTATACATATGAATATCCTCTTCTCTTTAACCACTTCATCCTTGAGCAAAAGCTTTTGAGTTTTCCATTGGTGTACTTGTAGTCTGACTTTTATAAACCAAATTTCTTTCAAAATTTAAGCAACATATTTATTCTTGAACTAATAAATATTGCCATCGCTTCTTGTTTGCAACTTGGTAATGCCCAAGAAGAATGTAAGTTCTCCCAAGAACTCATCTAAAATTTCTCATGCAATCAACTTCTCACTGCAAATGCATAGACCCTTCTTTTTAAACCAAAGGATGATAATCATCCCATAAACTTGGACCAGCCAAAATATCACCTTTGTAGCCTTTTGAATAAAGAAGTTCTTGTCAATGTTCCCTTTTTGAAACCCATGTCGCAACATATATTACAAGGTGTCACACCAAGCTCTAGAGCTTGAAGTAAGTCTAAACAATGCTTTTTCAACCTTGTGTACTCTATCTAGAAAGTCCTAGATCTTCAAATCCTTGGTGGTTGTAACATACATACACCTCTTCTTCAATCTTACCATAGAGAAAAGCACTTTTTACATCCATTTGATACACCATAAAATCTTTACATGAAGCATAAGCTAAAAATAGCCTAATTGCTTCAATTCAGCACATGGGCAAATACTCATCATAGTCTAATCCCTTTTTTCCTGTGTGTACCATTAAGCAACCAATCTTGCCTTATTTCTTATCATAATTCCCCTTTCACCTTTTTTATTCCTAAAAACCTATTTAGAGCCTATTGCCTTTTTCCTTGGTAAATCTACTAAATCCAAACTTCTTGTAAATTGAAATTGGTAAGGCTCTTCCTACATAGCCTCTATCTAGCTTGGATCCTTCAATGCAAGAATTACCTTTTTGGGTTCTTCCTGTGATAAAAAAAAATAAGCAAACAAACAGTTTTGAAGGTCCTTATGGTTTGTTCTTTGTTGAATAGTACTAACTAACCCATGTTCCTCCAAATTCTTTAAAATCTTTCTTGTTTGTGTAGCTAATTGCAAATCTTCAATAACTTAATCAAGAGGATGATCTTTATGAATTCTTGTAGTTGGTTTAGGACTGACTTGGATTGTTGTATCCAAATTGTTCATGTCAGCCTCTACACCATCATCTTCATCACCTCTTGAGAAGTCAAATATGCTATTATCTTCCAAAGCAGGCATATTTGGATCAAATGGAAGTTTAATGCTTGTTTTTCCACCAACAGCATTAACCTAATTTGTGCTAGCAGCATTAACAATTAAACTAATAGTATTAACATTGTTAGTGCTGTTAGTATTATCTTCCTTCTCTTAATCTTTACATTCACTATCTTTTCTTGGATCGTCATAACTTAAAGGTTTGGATTCGTCATCATGAGAACTCTTTGGATCTTGGGAATATGGTAGATCAGCAGTCCATAATGGTAGCAAAATGTAATCTTTGACAAGTTATGTCTCCTTTCTAGCTTAACCTGTATTATCACTTGCTTTTGTACCTGCAAAACCATTAGACTGTGTACCTGCAACAATTAGCTTATAATTCATTGTTCTTGTTAGTGCATCAATATCAAATAGCCAATCTGGTCTACTACCTACAACATTAGGTGTACTTTCACTAAACCTAATATGTAAGTTTTCTTCCACTATCCTTGTTCTACTATTAAATACTCTAAAGGCTTTACTATTTCAAAGAGTATCCAACAAAGAAACCTTCATCGGCCTTACCATTAAATTTGCCTAAGTGATCTATGGTATTGAGTATGGTAACATGACACCCAAATGGTCTTATAAAACTTAAAGTTGGTGTTCTACCATGAAAAAGTTCAGATGTGGTCTTGTTATGAGGCTTAACTACGAATACTCTATTTTGCATATAGCAAGCAGTATTAACTGCTTCTGCCTAAAAAGTAGTTGGCAACTTAGAACCAGCTAGCATAGTCCTAACAGCCTCAATTAGTGTCCAATTCCTCCTCTCAGCAACTCTATTTTATTGAGGAGTTATAGCTACACTAAATTGTCTTAAAATACCCTTCATCTCACAAAACTAATTCATTTCTCTGTTTTTGAATTCAGTTCCATTATCACATCTAATCACCTTAACCTTGTGATCTACTAGATTTTCTATCCCAGTTATAAAGGACTTAAGAATACCACTAGTCTCATCCTTAGTAGCTAGAAAGAAAACCTATGTAAACCTACTGTAATCATCTGCAATTAAACAAGATCATTTGTCAATATAAGTCTAAATGTTAAGCGCTCATACTTATGACTTGTGAACTTTTAACTCCCAACATGGATATATGATTTAAATGCGTTGTGTATATATACAACTCAACCATAGATCAACCTTATTTACAATAATCGTAATTAAAGAGTGAATAATGACTCAAAGCGAACAACTTATTAGCGGACTTCTGTAGCTGATTTTAAAGAAAGAAATTTAATGTTCTAGAAATTTTTGCAACATCTTCTATCATTAATTATCATAAGTTCTTAAAGCTAGGAATGACGTTGCTTATGTTGAACACCTACATTACGGCTGCTCCCTGTAGGAAATCAAAACATCGATCGATGTTCTTAGTTTGAAAACCCACCCCGTTGCTAGCGTAGTGGGGAAATCACATCAACACCTTTTCTTCCTAATATGGGCGTAAGGATAGGTGTCTTCTGTTTGACTCACCTCACTAGACCTCGCTTCCTGTGAGATTTCACAACACTCCAAATCCCTAGAGGTAAAGATGTTTAGTTTGAGCCCTACCTCGTGGTTAGCGGAGTGGGATATCACGACACATCTTTTACTTGCTCCATATACTCAAATGTATGCTTCATTGGCATATTTTCAATATTCATGCATTATTGCATTCATATTTCCTCATGCTTCTTTAGCAATTTTAAACTTTCATTGATAGAACAGAAAAACCTCGCTTTAAAGAATCATCAAGTTACAAATTTTGAAGCTTTTTCTAAAAACATCGATTGACTTAGTTGAATTGAAATGAGCACGTATGATTAGATGGATTAAAAGCTAATGGGAGAAAAAGCCACAAGTTACTCATATAAGTTTTAGAAGAATCTTGCTCAGCACATAAACTTATATTTAACTCTATCACTTCTTGTTCTTCACCTTATTAAAATTCAAAGCAATAGAATTCGTGAAAGCTTAGCCTACATTTGAGGAACTAGCAAGGGCTCAACACGCCCGATCGAGTCAAAAATTATTCTCATTCTACCCATTAGGAAAGTCGAAACTGTGACAAAACACTTATTTTATTTTTGAAAATTTTTAATTTTTTTAATTTTTTTTGGTATTTTTGCAAAAATTTGGTGGTAAAAACGGGATTACGTGATAACAACGGCTGCAGGCAAAAATCAATAATCGAAGATCCCCCCCCATACTAGAACTAAACATCGTCCTCGATGTTTTGAAAGGGGCACCTACGTAAATCTAAGGCCGTTTATAAAGTGTGCCAAAAGATAAAACGTTAGTCGATTAGATTTGGATACTGGATTCCCAAAATGAAGCTGAGGATGTGAAACTCTTTGATAAAAAATACAAGCACGAGAGTTCTTCACAATCCGGGCAATCCTGGACAATTAACAACACAAACACGAAACACGGGTAATGGAAGAGGCGAGCCTCCACACAACAAGAAAACACTTATTCATTTTTACACAATACTATGATAAGCATGGGGTGCCTCCCACGAAGCGCTTGTTTAAGGTCGCTATGCTTGACCCGTCACCTGAATTTATTGGACATTGGGGAATGTTTGGAGATCTGAGTTAGTCAGACCAAAGGGCATTACTGTGAACTCAAAATGTCCATAATTAGTTCTAAACGTAGTATTTGGAATGTCATCCACATGCACTCTTAGCTGATGGTATCCAGACCTAAGATCTATTTTGAGAAAAACTGCGACCCTTATAGTTGGTCAAATAGATCATTAATCCTAGGAAGCGGATAACGATTCTTAACAGTCAATTTGTTAAATTCTCTATAGTCAACGCACATCCTAAAAGAACCATCCTTTTTCACAAACAACACCGGTGATCCCCAAGGCGATGAGCTTGGTCGAATGAAACCTTTTTCCTGGAGTTCCTTGAGTTATCCTGACAACTCCTCCATTTCATAAGGTGCCAAACGATAGGGAGACTTTGCAACCGGTACAGCTCCAGGGATTAACTCAATTCGGAACTCAATTTCTCGGAGAAGTGGCAATCCTGATAGACCATCCAGAAATACCTCGGGAATGGCTCTAACTACAACAATCTCTTTTTGTTTCTTATCGCTAGCCTTAGCACTCATCAAAAGTCTCGCTTTCTCTTTCGGTCTTTCTCTTAAGACTCTAAGCACCTTGCCATATAGTAGTGGTATCCTTATTACTTTCTTATGACAAATTATTTTAGCCTTATGATTTGACAACCAATCCATACTTATAATCACATCAAAACTCCCATGCCCGAATGGTATCAAAGTGATGACAAAAACATGACCCTCGATTTCTAGTTTGCAACCCTTAATAACCTTATCAATCTCTACTAGCTGCCCGCTAGCTATCTCAATCTCATATCTGAAACCTAATTCACTAGGATCTATGCCTAACAGAGGTATAAAAGTAGTGGAAACAAAACTATAGTCGGTACAAGAGTCAAATACGGTAGTGGCAAAATGATTATTTCAAGTAAACGTACCCGTTACAATGTTTGGATCCTGGCGAGCTTCCTCTACTCCCAACATGAATGCCTTACCCCTAGCTTGGTTCCATTGGTTACCATGACTCTGACCCCCGTTATTAGTAGCAACTGGGTTTGGATGGTTTCCTCTCGGTCCTTGTGCTCTATTTAATCTAGGACATGCTGGCCTGAAATGGTCGGTACTACCACATTCGTGGCATGCTCCACGAGCAGGTGTTGGGTTCTTTACATTGCCGGGTATGCTTCTAGGATAACTCTACAATCCCTCGCAAGAAAGATGACTTGGGCGGTTACAGTTGAAACACGTGCGACAAGGCCCTCCGGGTGCATGGTAGGAGTTACTCGGTGACTCGCTTAGGGCCATACACCCGTTATTCTTCTTCCTACAGGGTTTGTGGTATAGCAAAAGCATCTTTCCAGTCTAGTTGTATTTATTATCCATCCCTTCCTTTTTATATCCGTGCTAGGTTCCCCCACATTTCCTCATTTCTCAACTTTCTTAATTGATCTATTCCAAATAACCTCATCGGTTAGTGCACTAGAAATCTGTACAGTCTTCTGCATAGTCTTTGGCTCCATTGGCTTCCCACCATCCCAGGATTGTAGATCAAGGCCATATCGGCCTTCAATATTCCTACTCTATAGAGTCACCAAATATGTGGAATATCCTGCGCAACGTATAAACTTATCAGTTATAGACAGCTTGCGGCCCCGACAGACGTGATTCCACAACTTGTTTCTAACTTTTGCATCTCATGGACTAGGACAAAAGTCTTCTTTCAGCATAAGCTTAAAGTCATTCATGACATATAACAGTAACTTCCTGGCTTAGGTTGCGGATCTAAGAGTTCCACTCACATTAAAAGCCTTACCCACAAAGTGAACAGCTGTTTTTTCACCTTTTGGTCAATACTACAACCAACATATCCTTCACGGACTTCCATTTCTCAATCCATGGGTCAAGAACTATAGCCACCACCCTTACCGATCATATTCTCTTAGGGTTACAAGCTTAGAACTCCTTATATGAACAACTACCGGTTGCCATTCCTAGCATTATTAACGTTTTTTTAGAACGTTCTATAACCACTATTACCATTTCGATTTTCACAACATTTCCTTAGTTACCAACCTGAGCTAAAATGGTGGGTAAGAGGTTCTGCAATTGTTGGGCAATGCATTGTCCAGAATGTTTGGGTGCTCTCTACACCTCATTGACTCCCACTTCTACATTCCCATTGAATCCCTTCATTCCCTTAGTCCCAACTGTCCAATCCATTGACCAGTCAATTCATCAAACAAGCTCATCAATCGCCCTAGGTCCTCTAACCCTCACACTTACCAACCCGTTAACCCGTTCCCCCTTCCTCGGATTCGGCAAACTAAACCTATGCCCAGCACTTCGGGTCCTATCATCCTTGGCGGCATTTCTACACGAGGCGAGAACATGGGCAACGTTACGGTATGTAGGAAGGCTACATTCTATATAGAATTTCTTACTTATTATATAATTATACACACTAAATACCCCCTTATGGTGTAACATTCTATTTTGTATGAACATTATTACCAAGTCACGAGTTAGTAAGTTGTGATACTTTTATAACTACATTGGCCACCGTATTTATATCCGCATCCTTTCCTAATCGTACTCAGTATTAAGCTCACATATCTCAATGACAGGCATATCTAAAGCACCAAACCGCTAATACGCGAAAGTAAGAAAAAGCATAACACTGCACACATAGTTCCTATATGCAGCTAAATGACGGATCTTAGGTTATAGTCTGGGCCAACTGATGAGGTGTCATTTTATACACTTTTTCGGGGTTGTTTAACCCCAAAATCATGCATTTATGCCCAAAATAGGCACTTAATCATTCCTTTTTAGGTATTTCGCATTTGGAAGGCATTTGGAAGAATTATACGTGACTTGGACTCATTTGGAGAAGAAACGGACAAGACTATGAACCTACACCAACATCTATCAAGAATGTCTCTATAGTGGCTTGAAGACGTGTCACAGATATAACGTGACGCTGTCACCACAAAGATCAAGACGAAGTCACCATATCTTAAGACGACGTCATAGTACCACGACCCATCCCAATATCTAGAATATTCTATTCATGACGGCGTCACGATTAAAACGCGACGCTGTCACAACATTTTTCCTATATATACTAACCCGAATTTAGGGTTTTGAGTGTGTAACTTTAGAATAAAAAGAGGGTACGAACCCTAGTTCGTTTAGCAGCTGTAGGAGACGATTTTAGGGCCTAAAAACCCTATTGTACTTCTAATTCATGTTTAATCAAGTAAGGTTTACTTAATCATTCAATATGTCTATGTGTTGTTTGATTTATTGTTCTTGCTTTATTTTTAACATGCTTGGCTAAACCTCCTATTGTGTTTATTTATGATTGTATGAAAGGTAGAATGTAGATCTTAATGGTGTTGCTTCTTGTGATGGATGTGCAAGTTAGGTCTTAGAAAACCAGCTTTTGTCTGCATCGCTGTTGGTTGTTGATAATGTTAGGGAAAACGTCAATTGTGTTAAATAAGGACACCATCGGGCAGGTAACAGTCTTCATCCATACCTTGCCTCTAATATGGTTGATCCCTCTTATATATTTCACTTGCACTTTAGTGTACTCCTAGGGGCAGTGTAATAGTCCTCATACTACCTTGCATGTGCGTTGCTCTAGCGGCATACTGCGTAGATGACGCGGTTCGTGTTGCTAATTTGTTCATGCTTATTGATCGTTCGGAAATAGTTACACTTTCATCACAAGTGTGACAAGGGAAACAACAATAGGAGAAGCTTATCTAGGGTAGTAATACAATGATTAATAAACACAGTTTTTATTCTTAATGTTTATCACCAGTCAAGCTTAGTTAATATTTAGTGTAAACAGCTTAATCCCAAACCTCTCTCCAATTTATTATGATTTACTTGCTTTCCTTAAAAATATAAAAATACAAATAATAATCTTCTGTCAAAACCGTTAGATTATGTTAGCCGTGATCAAGCCTTCCCAACCTATTCCTCGAGTGAACGATAAACAACCCGAGTCTTGCTATTACATACACTACAACGATTAGGTGCGCTGCCTAGGGTTGTTAAGACTTCTCTTGTAGAGTCCTACGCGACTGCACATCAAGTTTCTAGCGCGCCGCCTGGGGTAATAGTTAGGTTCTGATAATAGTTTAGCTTAGTTCAACTTTGGCTTGAATCCTTTCAAGTAAGATTTAATTTCTGCATATTAGCTTTCTTGTAGTCTATCTTTCTTCGTGTTATATGTTTCGTAACCCATTCTCGTCAACCACCATGGGAGACGAGAATCCTATCCGTACTCTAGGAGATTACTCCAAACCAAGCCACAAGGGCTATAGGAATACCATCGAGCTCCTCGTAGGGAACAACGTGGTACTCTTCGATCTGAACCATCCGAGTTAGGGCAATATCGTGATGCTTTTCATAGACTTTAGGTCGAGGATCCAAACTAACACCTTAAGGATTTCCTTATACTTGTGGACTCTCTAGACCTTGACAGTGAAATGAGGGAAAAGAAACTTACCTGCGTTTAATTTTCAATTTTCCTTACTGGGCGACCAAGCTAGGCAATTGGCTTGAACGCCTTCCTAGCAGGATCATTCCACATGGCGAGGATCTTCTACCCGATTCCTTGCATAATTCTTTCCACTGGAAGGACCGCAAATCTCCGCAAATGGATATTGATGTTCCAACAACATCATGGAGAATCTCTATCCGAAGCATGGACTCATTTCAAGGACTTACACCAAAAATTCCCTCATCATGGCATTGATCGTTGGCTTCAAATCGAAATTTTCTATGATCATGTCTCCTTTCATCTTAAGTGCGAGATTGACAGCGCCGCATGCGACAAACTATGCAATAAGAATACCGACAAATCTTGGGAATTTATTGAGAACCTCGCCCTCTACAACCATGAAGGTTGGGATGAAACAAAAGAATTCGTCAAACCGGTCAAAGTCATTTCTATACCTCAAGGAATCTTGAAAACACCTGACCAGAGACTTCTCGAGCTCGAAGACCAAATCAACTTCTTACTAAAAGGGTCACGACCGACGCTCGCACCAAGCTCAACACACACCCCCAAGCTTATGTCAATGTAGTCTATCTGAACTCCCAACCGCGAAATCAAAATGAACCACCAATACTAAGCACTTTTGCTTTTCGTGAATGTACAGATCCGAGCCCTCAACCACAAGCTTTAGATACCACTTTTAAAGCTCGAGTACAGGATTACATGGCAGCGCACACCGAAAGGATGGAAAGATTGAGGAACGCCTATTTTAAGAACGCGCAGGAGATTCAATGGTGGTAGGATGACTGAAATGTTCGGGCTTCTCAAGGAACTCACGACTAGTAGAACCCCTGAGAAAATATTAATAAGAGAAGAAGCCAAATTCCCCGTCACCAAAAATGTGAACTTTATCTCTCTGACAAAAGGAGAGGAATAAGGGAGTAATAGGACGAAGGTGACACCTGACAACGCTGAGAAGCTCACCAAAACAGAAACGGAAACGCCAGTAATGGAGGTCGATAAAATAAATGAAGTTGAAAACGAGGCCGGAAAGAAATCAATCAAAACATCTGAAAGCGAAAAAGTAGAAGAAGCACCCGGTTCTTAGCATGTCGCATATTACCTAAAGCATAAGATTAATGAAAAGCTGATAAAGGGGTTAGTCAACAACAACAGATTCAATAACTCTCAGTCAAGAACCCAAGCTAGAAAGAAAAAGGGGAAGGAGTATAAAGATTACCTGGTGGATCTCTGATTTTGATGCGTATTTCTAAGAAAAAGATAACAAAAAAGGAGGACATCGGAGGGAATTTTGAAATACCTTGCAGCATAGGGGACCTTAAGCACGTGAACGCCCTCGTCGATCAAGGGTCCGATGTGAACGTTATGCCCTACTCCACCTACATGATACTTACCAACGAAAGGCCTGCCAAGACAAACATTAGACTATTACTAGCTAGCCACTCGTACATTTACCCCTTAGGAATTGATGAGGATGTGTTAGTAGAGGTCACTGAACATGTATTCCCCGTAGACTTTGTGATTTTGGATATCAAAGAAAACGAAAAAAGGCCCTTCATCTTAGGAACACCATTCCTGACTACAGCCAAGGCCACAATTAAATTTGATACAGGCACCATAACTCTAAGGTCAGGAAAGAGTAAGGTAAATTTCCATAGGATATCTGACTCCTCCTGTATTACCGACAAAGGAGTTAAGAACAACATAGAGCCTATAGCCCCTGTCATGACTGTAAATAGGCTAGTGTTAGAATGGGAAGAAACAATAAAACTCAACCTTGAGAAGGAGATGAAGTTCAACCAATGGAGGAGCAACAACTTCAAAAATAAACAACCCGCTCCTGTTAAAGTAGAAGGAGGAATGGATGATGAAGGAGAAGTCACGTAAGGACGTGTGACTTCGAGTCTAGCTACAAGACTCGTTAATAAAGAAAAGCGCTTCTTGGGAGGCAACCCAATTTACTTTTCCCGTAATTAGGAGTGTCATGTGTGTTTTAATTCTTTACCGTTTGTTTTATTATGTTTGAACTATCTTGTAATCATGCTTTGTATTGTCTTTAACCTCGTCTTAATTTTAATCAAAGGTATTTTGCAAACAATAAGTATAGGGGAATTTATCCAGCTTTTGAGCCAAATTCAAACACGTTCAATGAATTGTTTAGATTAATTCGTGTTAGTTTCGAGTCATATGATTGAATTGTTAAATCTCAGGTTTTATGCAGCCATTTGTACAAAAAACTATCTTATAACTCAAGCCCCCCCCCCCCCCCCCCATGCAAGAAATTTTTCATCAAAAAATTTAAGAACCCTTTTTCACAGACGGTGGAGACGGCATCACGATTAACAAGTGACGCCGTACACGGACACTGCTACGGGGCCCACATACAACCCGACGCGTCAAACGCCCAGTCACTGAAAACTTAGAATTTTTAATTATTTTTAAAAATAAAACTTGCATAACATTTAATACATGTATTATTCTGTATAAACCTGCAAAGCCTGATGGTTTCAACAATTCATTCATTCTATCTATCGAGTCAAACCCTAAATTCGCATTGTATATTGTTAAATCGCACATTTTATGCTTGGTATAGTTTTCTCTGTCTTTGATTACAGGTTATATTTGATGAGAAGAAGCTTGGATATTCTTAGGAAGTTACATTAGGCGATTCTTGGAGGACGATTTAACCAGTTATCGCATGTATTTTCTCCATCATTGAGCAAACCAGGGGAGTACTAGTTTCTTTTCCCTTGTTTTCTTTTCCCTTTATCTGTTTTTACGGGTACTTCCAGAGAACATTGGGGACAATGTTCAAAATAAGTGTAGGGTGAAAATAAAGCCTTTAGATCTATTTCTTCATTTGTCATTTGGCTTTGTCCTTTGAAAGATGGGTAATATATCGAATACATAGCATAAAAGGAGATTTTTACAAAATTTTAAATTTTTAGCGCATACCAACAAAACCGATTTTATTAGCGTCTCATGGATAGGATTTACATGGACTTAGCTAAAAAACTTAAATTCACCCCAAAAATGTGAGGTTCACATTAGCTCTTTAGAAAATTGGGTACATATCATCGTAACCCAAGATGATTTTATCTTTACCCGGTTCGAGTTAAGGTTGATCTGCAGGCATGTATGTCTATTCCGTTATTACGGCCATGTATGCATTGCCTTGTCGCCTTTTCTAGAATGTCTGGTGTTAGTAAAATTCATATGAGTGTACCGGTAGTATATTAAATTCCAGAACTTGTTTTAGTGATGCATCCCGAGACCGCACAGTAAGTACTAGGATTTGCTTGATAAGAGGCATTAGGATTAACCCATGTTTTACACCTGTATTTGTTATGATGGCCACCTCGACCATATAACTATCCCACACCCTTGCCATGCACTTACCTTTAGTGCAGGATACCCTAGTACAACCCTCCGAGCCTATCCTTTTTCACGGTTCTCGTAATTTTTTGGTTAATCCGGACTATTAATGAAGAGCATTGTCACCCTTAAACCAATCGTTACACCCAAAAAGCCTTAGCCTACCCCTTATGTACTCATTTTTAGTACATTATTGTTTTAACCCAAGTTAATTATTTGAGTACACGGTTGCTAAGTCCTTATCTTTTACAACGTTTTTGTACAGATTGGTCTTCAAGTTTTTATTTTATTTCGCGTAAAAACAAATATTCAAATCCCTTTACTCACACACGAGCACGAATTATCCTCGCAAAGAGCATACGGCCTCGCTACACACTCTATGATCTCCCATGCTACCTGTCCTAGATAAGACATACCCTATATAAGAGGAACACCAATAGGTATCGCTTGTCATGTAGATGATCGATGTAGAATGGAGATGTGACTTTACTCCAGAAGTAATGCAGGTCTCGATACTGTCCTCAGAATATGTCGCTAGATCCCTCCCATCTCTCTAGCTATTATGTTCCGAGAGTTCTCTGTCACTTTAGAAATAAATTTTGTGCAAAGAGAAAAATGAGATCGCCAGAGTGCAACGCTGTGACCAGAAACGTGCCTCTGAGAAATAAGTCTTAGTACCTTGAAGCTCTTGGAATCTTCTAGTGATTGCGCTAAATGCTGAATGAAAACGTGAAGTGTATTTACTGTAAAATAATAATAGCTAACCCTTGCGCGCTCGCAGTGAATTGGAGCAAGACCACTTCAATACGATCGTATCCATCCAGTTCTCCTTGTTTCCCACATATGCTTGTGTGAGGCCTGCTCTTTACTCACACTTACGATCTCACTATCTCAACCCTTTCTCAGAAAGGCTACTATGTAAGAGAGAAACGTTTAGACTATGCAGAACTAGCTTTTCATGTCACTTGTACCGAGTAGGAGCATTGTCACCGAACGTGTACTTGTCCAAGCCTAATGTCTCATTGTGTATATGACTCTAACTCGCACTCGCATGTCTCATAGTGAATAGCCTAGTGTTAGATAGTGTGTTCTACTGCAGTATCCTAAGCCCTATGAGGTATTAATGTCCGCTTTATTATACCATAATAATCACGTACGCCATTTAAATAGACACGAAAGATAGCCCCGTCATACACAGCTTTTTGTGTCGTGAGGTGCGCTAAAGAGTACGAGATACTTTTCCTAGCTGACTTTTACTGTATATCTGTCAGGAGTAATCTTGTCAGAGAGGTTCTGAGCATCTGATGAACGACTCGATGAGAGAGTAGTATGTATTCCTCGGTTTTAGAAGAGCAATGTATGTGGAAATACACATATAGCAGCCTCAGCCTACATATATGTTATTGCGCCTGAGAATAGAGAAGACTAAATCGCCTCTCTCATTTGCTTAAGTGACCATAGTGCTAGACTGCCTAAAGTGTTCTCGGAGTGATGTGATTCTGATGTGTGATCGCGCGTAATATGTTTTTAACTACGCTCAGTTATATCGGCGGTTCGTTCAAGTGATGGTTATCCTCTCCACGACTCATATATGCGTATTATTGTGTAGCCCGTACGATTACGTATACGTGTAACAAGTCTACTCTGACACCTATCACTTATCGCCAGAGTATTTATGCCGACGCCCAAAATATACAGTGGGATGAAAATGCGCCATCTATGCGAACTTGACTTGTCTCACAGATGCAAGAATCTGTGATGCTCACGTGTTCCTGCGAGTATATGCACAAACAAGACACGCGCCGTGAATGTTCGCCGCCCAACAGATAATAACCTCCAAAAATCCCGACTCCACCACCACACCTCCTCACACACCACCATCACGCCACAACACACACCGTCCCAACACACCACCCCACCCCACCCGACCACAAAACCACCCACCCACTACCGACACCTCCTACCCCCCCCCGACGCCCCGACCCGCTGAGTCCTCCCCCCTCGTACATAACATACGCCCAGACCTACCCCCCTCAAATATCCCCCGTGCTTCTCTCTAAGTCGCCTACTGACATCATCCGCGCTACAACCCGCCACCACGAGATCTGTTACGTGTCTACGCGTTGTCGCCTACCCCACCATTCAAGACCATTTCGCATCCGCCGCTTTCTACTAGCGGTTTAAGTTTCCTTTTTCAACTAGTCGGTACCATACTTTAATACAACAATTCAAAATCTTATTATACGTTACCCCCCGAGCATCCCCCCCCCCCCCCCCCCCCACCCACCAAACCACCACCGCCCCCCTTCCTCCGACCCCATCTCATAAATCATCCCTTAACCATCATTCTGCTACCCCCGCCGCCACTGCCTCATATATATCGATCCTCTATTAATAATGACAGATATAATATTCTTACCGGACGCGGCGCCCCTCCTCACTATGCTCGCACCCGAGTACGCCTCCCACGATGATTTGAGTGTCTTGTCTATCTTCCTCTTATTTTTTTACGTTCGCGCTCCAACCCCAATTAACAAAACAATGATCTCCTCCATAACACGAGCCACCATACAAACCTCCCGACCATCGAATCGAAAAGTCCTGCTAGCTGTTATCATCCGTTGTTCCTAGAGCCGTATCTCCGATGATAAAATATTAAGTTTTCTGTTGTGAATAGTTGTTGCGAGTAAGTCATTGCACCTCGTCCTGTAACGCAGTCGAGTGGCCTACTATACTGCTGATTAGTTGGTGATTCGATGTGTCGCAAAGGTGAAAAAGAGTGGACTGAGTTTGTGTTGTGGTTTGTTTATGTTTGGAATAAATATTCGTGTTCGTCGTAGTTCTTTATCGAGGAAGACGACTATATTTGTCTTATGGTAGTGTTTTGAAAGATTTCTTTGATGTTTTATTTTTTATTTTTTATTTATTATATATAGCGTTGTATTTTATTGGCTCCCTAAAAGCTGTTTGTTATATTGTATAAGTCCATCCGCAACAAAAAAAACAATCTCAGTACCATCGCCTAACCTCACCACGTACTAAGTACTAAACTAAAACAATTCACCCAATTTATTTTCCTCTTTTGTTGTTAATCTGTGATCTCAGCTCCATCGCACCAAACAATCAAACACCACAAACACCAATTCATTTTTGGTTTGTCAAATATCACAGAACCATCATTCATCCCAAGTATCCCCTCTCAAATGAGGATTTTGAACCAAGAAAACGCATACATAAACCCCCCAACTACAACACACGAGTGGGTTAATTGGTTTAATTGTTTTTCCTCCTTTCTTTATCTTCTTTTGGGTCGAACCAAGCAAAAAGCAACGGCTACACAAAGGGTTTGTGTGGTTTGATTTATTGAAAGTTAATCGGGTTTGCTTGGTGATTAAGATGGTTTTGGTTTGTGTGTTTTGGTGGAGGTGAGCCGCCATTCTGCGGACTTTAAGAATCAGAAGGTCAACCGACATTTCCTTTACCTGACTTTGCTTCCGTTATAGCATTGTGAGTTTCCCTTGATGTTCTATTTCGATCATTTTCTTCATTTGATTTGATTTAACGTAAATATGTATATATGTGATGAATCGAGTGAACTTGCGCCGGCGTTCATAGTGTAGTTACAATATTGATATTTGAAGCGGGGATTTATATGCCTTATATAGATTGTATTGAATTATAGTTTAGATCGAGCTTGTGAGTCAAACTGATTTTTTGGGCGCAATAATTATAGAGAGATTCTGAAGCAGCAAAGTTTTGGCATGCCAAATGAGGATTGTGATTTTGTAGAATTAGAATCTAATTTTAGGCTTAGTGAATGTGGTAGCGAGCTTGTTAGACGATCCGTTGTCCAATAAGGAATCGCTCATATATCTCTAATAACGAAAAGTTTATGGCGAGGAAAACGAGATATTTCTTAATATGGAAAACTTCAGCATAGTTATAAAAGAGCTTGCTGTCAGGTTTTTAGGATGGCATTTCCGGACACTTTCGAGTCCGTTTCGGCTTCAGTCGAAACATTGAAAGTCGTTCGGAGGTCGTTTTACTTCCCCGCGAGGTTCTTTAAGTCTAAAAGCTAATGTTAACGGGTCTTAAGGCGGGGGCAAACTCTGGCTTTTTGGAAATTAATACACTACATCAGACTTGATGCGAGTACGTTTTCGCCCATTTTAGTCGAGTTTCAGGTCTCGGACAAAACTGGAAAGTTGTTCAAAATAACGTTTTACCTTTTCGCGAGGTTTTCTAGAGTTAAAGACGCCTTATAACGGCCCGTCCAAAAACGTCTAACGAACGTGATGTACTTTTGGTAATACTTTTCGGCAGAAACTGGTAGGGGCATTTTGGTCATTTTCTGTTGGGTTTCGGGTCTCGGCTAAAACTAAGAAGTTGTTCGGAATATCGTTTCGCATGAATTCTCTTAGAACCCGAGTTGTGAAAATGTGATGTAGTGGGTCGTTTTGGTCGGGTCAGACTTAGAAAATAAATATATTTTATAAAAGTCAAACGTATAAAGTCAAAGAAGATGACTTTAATAAACGTTCACGTGTGTGAACGATGATTTCGATTAATAAAAATATTTAGAAATTTTTCTATACTATCGTAAGTACTATTTTTGGACCGTTTTGGTCGATTAATAAGTATGGAAAGTATCAAAACGATACTTTTCGTAATAGTCGGAATGTGATATCATTATAAGAGATTAATGACTAATTAAGCGTCGAAGGTTCGTAGAGGGTGATAAAATATTATTATAAACATATATTATGTCGGGATCTTACTAAAGCGGGAAACTTTTATTGAAATAGAAAGATTTGTAATAAGTGTAATAGTAGGTGAACAACATGAACATAGTATATATAAAATATTACTCAGTGTTAAGGTCTTAGGACGCGAAAGTGGATTTCTCAATCACATATATGTATGTAACCATATAACATATAAATATATATATGTTTTTGTTGTAACAGATGTACACTCGTGATAGTACTTAATTATACATATTGTAATTGAGCGAAATTAATTATATTTTTTTTTTTTGTAGGTCGTGGTCGAGATTCTTTGTGCTTCGTTTCTGTGATTTATTGCGTTGATTTTATTTGATCGTTGATCTAGGTGCGTTCATTGCCCATGTTTTACTGGTTTTTTTAACTGTTTTGGGTGTTGAGAATATGCTTGTTTGAAAATGGTTTATATGGTTGAATTTCATATTGGTTTACATACTATTTTCGCTTAGCTCGCTATGGGATACATTAATTGAATTCACTGTTGGTCGCGAATACATACTTACTTTTGCTATGGACACAAGTGTCTTGATTTACCTTTCCTGTTTATGTGTTGCCTAAGTTTTGCTTGCCAACCATTTTCTTTTATATGTGGGATGAGACGATATGCCACTTCTTTTATATGTGGGATGAGACGATATGCCATTTCTTTTATATGTGGGATGAGATGATATGCCACTGTCGTTATTAATTGGTGGGTATGAAGTGATATGCCCTCTTTTAATATTAGATTTCTCGGTGTCATGAGTTAGGTAATGTATATTACATTCTGTGATGGTTGCATGGGATGCATGTCCACAGGGAAAGTCTTGCGGTCCTGCATTATACGATTTAATAAAACTATGAATTCACCAACTTTATGTTGACCTCTTTAAGCATGTTTTTCTCAGGTTTAGGTATGAAGATAGTTTGGATGGGACGGAACGCGGATATCAAGAATGAAGGCTCGGTGAACATATGTTTATAAATTAATAAAACATTTTTGAAATGAAGTCGTGATATGACTTGTATAGTTTGGGGACCTATCTTGTAAGTCTGATTCTCTTTTAAACTAATGAGATGAAATTTGTTAATAAACGTATTTTTGGCGTTTACTGGGACTCGTGTGCATGTATTATAAAGTAGCACCCCAAATGTATTATTCCCCTGCGTATCGTATTTTGGGGGTGTTACAATACTTATGTCATTTTCTTTCTCATGTGCCTTTATTCTTGCTTATTCTGACACAAGACGTATGATCTTTTCTTTTCACATACAATTTTTATCTCTTGTTCTGTTTTTAGTTATCCTCACTTAAAATTAAGTTCTAGGATACAATTTTTATAAAATAAGAGATGGAAGAGTGAATGAGACTTTTGAATTTTCTCATGCTTTAAAAGTGTTCATATTAACCAATCTTAAAAGAAATTGGATCTTTGAATGAAAGAAAACTTTTCAAAAAATGATTGATTCGCATGAGAATGAGTTTTCCTTTTAGTAAAGTGACCTTGAGCCCCGAAGATACACTGATTGGCTAAAGGGATACATTATCAGCTTTTAGGTGACAACTAGACCTAATAGCCATCTTGATTTATCAACAACTCTTGATCAAGTTATTTCAAAGTAGACTCAAAAGGCTTTTTGTCTTGGAAATTCATTTTAAAAAGGGTTTGCGTTATTGAAAATCAATTCTTATGATGGATGTGCACGTTAGGCTCTAGAAAACCAGCTTTTGTCTGTATCGCTGTGGATATATATAGGAAACGAGATGTGTGTAGATAAGGAACCATCGGTAACAGTCTTCATCTACCTTCCCATATTCGGGTTTGATCCCTCTTAGGTTATTTCACATGCATTCAATACGTACCATAGGGGCCTTGTAATAGTCTTCATACCACCTTACTTGTGCGTTGCTCTAAGGTCGTATTGCGTAGGTGGCGTTTTCGTGTAATTTGTCCATACTTTAGGAAATACCTACACAGATCATCATAAGTGTGACAAGGCAACAGATTTAGGAGAAGCAATCTGAGGAGTAGTGCATGATTAGGTAAATACATCCTTTTATCTATAAGTTATCACCAGTAGTTTAGATTATAATTTAGTTTAATTAGCTAAAACCAAACCACTCTCTCAATCATAAGATTTTACTTGCTTTCCATAAAACATAAAAATACAAAAAGAATCTTCCTTCAACCCTTAGAATTCTATTAGACCGTGATCTAGCCTTCCTAAACATATTCCCATGATAAACGATAAGCTAACCCCTAGTCTTGCCCATAACTACACTGCAACGATTAGGTGCACTGCCTAGAGAGTTGTAAAACTTCTCGTGTGAGAGTCCTACGACCCTCACATCATCCATTAAGGGACTAACTGTCGTTATCTCCTAATAACCAAAACCCTTAACCAATTAACCAAGCCCAAATAACATTCCATGGCCCAAACCCTTTTTACCTAAGCCCAAGTCAAAGCCACTTAACCCCGGGTCAAACGAAGTGTATAAAAGAATTAGGGGCGCGAAAATTCATTTTTTACTGTTCATCATCACCCCCAATTTACCCTGGTTTTAAATCATAAAGGTTAAAACCCATCCCCTCTCAATCCAACATGGCCACTCAAAAATTCTTAGTACAAAGCTGCCATCTCAGCAAAGAAACGTCACCAAAAGCCTATCATTGGCCAACTCTGACAACATGGTAGACACGTGGGCTGTAAACAAACACACCTTTGATGGAATTTTTCACTAAATCCTTTATAAAAGAATTACACAGCTCTCTGACACATGGATTGCCCACACTTGAGGCAGATCATTGTGATCACATACTGATCAAACGGTGAAGATTGAAATCCAATGAATGCAGAAGAAATGAGGGTTCAGATTTAAGAGGCGCGTTTAACCAACTGGAGACCTGGAACCTTCTACTCAAGCTATAAATACAATACCTCATCACTCACATGCGATATCTAGCTTAATATAGGAGTAGTGTAAAATTAGCTTAGCTTATTGTAATTTCAGTCTTTGTAATCTTCATTTTTAATAAAAGTTTGAATTTCATTTTTAATCTTGTTCAATCCTGTTTTTACCTAATAAGCAAAATGTTTGATTAATCTCAATAAGCTTTAAATAAGCTCTTAATAATTCTAGTCATTTTACACTACATAAAGCTATCTTAAACTCAGATTAAGCTCTCACCAAGATCTAACTAAAGCTTAATATACTCAAATCCTCCCAAAAATTAACCTCCGATAACATAGAATGTAAGGCTTAAGCCAAATAGTGAGTTGCTTCCAGGACCTCACCAGCTTATGGATAAGCAGGAGCTTGTTAATAGCTCATTTGAGCATTTAATTAAGCCTTGTTTAGAGCAAAGGCTATTGTAAGTTCCCTTTATATTTTCCATAGCTTTATATGCATTCTAGCTTAATCTGCTTATTAATTGCTTATATTTTCTTATTGTTGTTTCAATTAGCTTATCTCTACTTATATTTGTTGTTTAATGCTTAATATGTTCATTAGTTAGCTTAAATTCTTAGTTTCTTTTAATTTGTCATAAAACTATTTTTAAAAAACCAAAAATAGTAGCATAATGAAGTAGCTTATTATTCTAGCTTATTAGTTTATTAAAATCTGTTTTAAAGGTCTGTTAGAACTTATTATCATCTGGTATTTGCAACTCGTGTCTTAAAATTCATATTCATAAGCTTAAAATGAGTTTGAGTGATTTAAAGGATGTGTTTTGGCTATTGCAGAACTGAACTTAAGTTAGTACTGTCCATAGCCTTTTGGTCTTTTAAATCAACTTTAAACTCCATTATTTAGTTTATGAGTCTAAATTTTAAGGTCTTTGTTAATTGTAATCAGTGGGAATCAAAGTTAGTTAGTAGCTTAAGAATCTGTTAGCTTAAATTCTGTCTATTATGCATTTTTAGCTCAAATTTGTTCTAGTCTTTGTTTTTGCTCTTATTGCTCTTGATTTGCTTGATAAAAGTGGTAGTAGCCTAGTCCTTGAGCTTGTTTCTTTTAGTTTTAAGATTTGGTCAAGTATGGTGCAATCTGCATCAACATAGGTTATAGCCAAAAGGTCACTTTTAAGCTTATAATTCAGAGGGTAATATTAGGAGTTAGATCTTTATATTTAGCATTCAAGTAGTTTTTAGGCCGGTAATCATTTGTTTGAGCTTAGTTTGTAGAAAATAGTTTGTTTGTCTATCTGTTTTAGCTTTTAAAATAGCACCTTTGTCATTTTCATAAAAAAAGATAAAAAACCAAAAAAAAAATAGTTTTCTGCCTGCATTGCATTTTCAATTAGCTTTTTCCCTTGTTTAATTGATTTTTCAAAAAGTATTTGTTAAGAAGCTGAATCTATGTATCCCCTTTGGTCAAAGTTCAAGTAGGTATAAGCTAGAAATTCATAAGGATCCTTTAGCTTATAGAAAATTAAGCTTAAAGTCACCTTAAGGGACTGTTTCGTTGTCAGTTTTAGCTTTAGTGCTTATTTTAGAATTTTTAGCTTATAGCTTTTCTTTTAGCTTATGTCTAGTTCACATTTGCTTATTAGGTTAGTTCTAGGTTAGAAATAGCTTATTTCATTTCATAGCTTAGCTTATTGTAGCTTTTTGAGTATCTTAAGTTTTGAAAAAGTCTAAAAAATATTTAAGTATTCTGTCTGTTTAAAAAAAGCCTTTTTCTAGCTTATTTTAGATTTTCATAAAAGTTGTCTTTATAAAAGTTGTTAGTTTTTAGCTATTTTACAAGTTTGTTTTTATAAGTTTTCAAAAATAAAAAAATAACAAAAAGCTAGGCTTTGGATTCGAACCCAAGACCTAGCCTTTAACACACACACGTCCCACATCACACACACTCAAACCACCAGCACCAGTAGGGCTATCTGTCAAGATACACATATACAGTAGAAACTCGATAAATTAATACTCGATTATTTAATAAACTCTCTAAGATAATATTTTTTGCCGGTCCCGACTCGGGGATAGGGTGCTAAATTAATAATTCGCTAAAATTATAAGATAATACATTTTTGATAATTTCTTTAGACCCCATATAAAATATAAATTAATAATTCCTTATATATAGCATATTACATGAATGATTTATGAAGGTTTCTTGAAAAATGACTCAATTGTCTTTTGTTTTTTGTTGAAATCAATTTCCCCTTGAATCTCGTCTCTAATTTTCCTTAGCATGGTAAGAACTTCTGGTGTTGTTTTCTCATAGCTCAACAAGAAATTGTTCAATGTGATTGCCGCTTTAATAGCTTCGTTTCGCGAAGGGGGTTCCATTGTAGAACTTTCATCATCTTCTTCATCGATATCATCTTTATTAATTCCAATAACGCTTTCAATAATTTCTTCATCAGTCAACAACTGTGCAACTACATTTTCTTCTGGGTGAGTCAGAACATCTTCGACATCCATTGCATTGCGATAACCCAACTCTTTGATCAAATTCTCTTTAATAAAAAAAACAAACCTGTTTCATCCATATTAAAGATGTCTTTCATTTCAAACTGATCAACTTTGTCTCTTATGGATTTTAATTTGTCCTCCATGCCCTCCATTTCAACAGATCCACTCTCTCCAAAACGCCGGAAATTTTTAATTCCATATCTTGCTTTGAACTTTCCAAGCCAACCAATAGAAAAAGTAAAGTCTGGAGTATCCACTGGATACATATCTTTCATGAACTTTTTCGCCTTCTCGATGATTAGTTCACCTGTCATATTCACATGTTCTTGATATTGAAGAATCCATTCATAGAGAGATTTTTCTAGGTCAGGAAATTTTGCCGGTTTGTGTCGCTTAACATCGCCTCTTTCGGGAGCAAGTGAGAGATACTCTAAAGACCGCTTAACTGTATTCGATATTGTCGCTTGACTCACCTGCAAACCATAGTTACTATGAACCCATTCTTGCAATTGCTTTTGAGTGAGACTTGGATTATCCTTGTTGTGCTTGCATAATGCTCTTCGAATCTCGTCTGTCATTGTTGTTTTTTTCACACCTTTAAGATGGGAAGCCATGTTGTGTGTATGATTTGTTTGTGTTAACCTATTTTGATCTTGTATTTATATAGAAAATATTTTTAATGTCCATAAAGTGATACATTGAACACAAGAAGCATAATAAGGTGGGAGATTGAAGGTTTCTTTCAAATTGGGCCGTTCATTTGATATACATGCATTGTATACAATAATTAATAAAATATTAATTAATATATAGAGAATTTTTCTTCCAACCATTTGTATACTATAAATTAATAAAATATTAATTAATATATAAATTAATAATTATTAATTTATCGATTAATTAATAACTCTTTTAATTAATAAATTTTGGTGGTCCCAAGTGTATTATTTTATAGAGTTTCTACTGTATTGCTATTTGCTATATTACACATTTCACAAGTAAAACTACGTCGTTTTGGCACTGCTACAGTGCTTAAAATGAACAGTGCTACAGTAGCGCTACAATACCCGGCCCACTGGGCTCGGTTACTGTTCATCGGCCCAAAAAAATATATTATCCCCCTCCTTTTTTTTGGCCAAAAAAAAAAATTTACAGGACGTACTCTCATCTTTAACTATTTACGACTTTCTATCGGCTTGGGCCAAAAAAAAAAAAACGCGCGATTGTCATTTAATATGAGAACAAAAACAACGCGCGGGTAATCTTGCTTGTTTTTTACAAAATGTAATAATTTATTTATTATAATTTGTGTTATTATTTTTGCATTTTGTTACGATAAATTTTTTTTTTTACAAAATGTAATAATTTATTTATTATAATTTGTGTTATTATTTTTGCATTTTGTTACGATAAATTTTTTTTTTTACAAAATGTAATAATTTATTTATTATAATCTGTGTTATTATTTTTGCATTTTGTGTTATTATTATTATTATTATTTTATATATTTTTTTTTCAAAAAAAAAAACCCTCTTGAAAATTATCAAGATGAATTGCGTGTATCTAAAATGGACTCTTGGTCAATGCTTCGTCAGATGTAGTACACCTGTCTCATCCACGGCTTTATACCCGTTGAACTTGTCGTGCGCACGTAAATTAACTAAGTGGCGCATATCAAATAGCCAAACCGTATGTCCACTTCTAGGGATGGCAATAAAACCCGTACCCGACGAGGACCCGATCTTCAAACCCGAATTGAATGCGGAATCTCCGAGTTAATCGGGGATGAGGATGGGGACGAAGACTCCCCGAGCCCGAGAAAACCGATGTGATCATATTCAAGCCGTCCCATTTCGTGTAGTTATATGTGATCGCTGGCATATTTATTGTGGGCTGTTGTTCTCATCCCCTTAAATCCAGCCCTCAATTTCGTTTCACTTATTTTCTCAAACCTTACTAAAAAAAAACATAGCACAATGCTGATTTTAATTACCAAACTTCCTATTATCAGTGAAACTCAAATACGTGAAATTGGGTTATCACTACTTGATCACACATTTTATGTACCTTCTTTTAATCCCACTTCTCGCAATCGTATCGGTCCATTTATCGACTCTCACGTCACAGGATCTAGTCCATCTATGGAACCACTTCGTTTCCATTTGCTACTGTAGTCATATGTTTCAACTCTTACTGTTTTCTTAGCACGTTATAGCTTCTTGAGTCGTCCCAAAAAGTTTACCTAGTGATTTCGCGGTGTACAAACCGAACGATTCAAAAATGTAACACAGCGAAATCTTCATGGAGCCATTCCGCTATGGTTTAAGTACTTTTTTAAGCGAAGAGATTTGGTTTTCAGAAAAAGATATTAGAACGATCTGGATAGGGCAAAAGACTTATTTCCCTGACGCGGTGTTTGCAAAATGCCGCCTAACCCGTGGCATGCCGAGCGCGAAAAGAGCTGAGATGGTTATGTTTGTGCAATGTGATGATTTTGTAGCGAAAACCAGGTTAATGCTAAGAAATTGTATACTAATAGTGAATTGTAGTTTTTTTGTCCTACAACCCCCCCCCATAAAATAATTTACCACTGCAAAATTATTAGTTCAATGGTTGTGAATCATTATAAGCTTAGAGGAATATTTTGAGCATAATCTTGTTTGATGGGTTTTTTGCTAATGCTGGTTTGATATCTATTGATCTTTGGCTAAACAACTTCTGCATGGTATTATTTACTTCTTTAACTTTTTAATTCCTTTATTCAGAACAAATAAAATGTTAAAAGGATATTATTTGTACTTTAAGGAAGACACCAACCCCATAAAAATCTCTTTTCGTGAATTTCTTGGTCGACTGCAAAAATCATTGTCAAATTAAACCTGTCTTTTTCATGTAACAATGTTTTTAACGTTAGCTTCTTAAGTTTTTAAACTATATTTTACCATTGATTCCTTTATTCTGAACATTGGCTCGATGGGAACATGTGATCTTGGCTATATTTTGGCTTAGTCCCTTGTTGGAAATTTATCAGTCAAAAGTAAGGCAAGTTGTAAAACTATAAAATTACTTTTATACACTAAATATATTAATAATTCATGACCTAAATTGTTATTTGGGTGTGCGATTGATTTATTGGAGTTTGGTAGTAATTTAAATCCTGCTTAGAATATAGCCATCATCATACAGCTGATGCAACAAAATAGTTTATTTAATGTGGTCCAAACCTTCATGTTATGTCACTTTTTAAAAGATTTAACGATTGGGCTATGAAGTGTCACGTTCATCATTTACATCACTTGGTAACTTTTCTGCATTGGACAGATAAATATACTTGTTTTTTTCTGCAAATTTTTATAAGAATTGTATATACTATTTGCTCTTTGTATATATACAATAAATATAAAAAAGCAAGTATTAAATATTTATACTATGTCTTTGGTGTGGTATAGTTTTAAGGGAAATTTCTCAAAATGATCCTCATATGTGAAAATGTTTTTTTTATTTTATCAAAAAAAAAATTCTCAAAATACTCCAAGGCAACTGGACATCTGGGCAACTTAAAAAGAAATTGACACGTATATTTTATTATAATATTAAAATACCGATAGATTGTCCAAAAATATAATAGGTTGCCCATAAGTACCAGGATCGATTATGAGCTTTTTGATGCCCTGAGCGAGCCGGCAGAAAAATGCCCCATGCCAACCAATATAATGACTATCTTTATATTGGCATTGTAACAAGAGAAGTTACGTAGTATGTTGATTTCAACAACTAGCATTTCTTTAATAAATAAATATTGTTCTACGTTAAGATTCACTCCATTCTTAAAATTATTGTCTTTCGACAAAAACACACAGTTTAAGAAAAGTGCGTTTATTTTCTCTTTATTACTTTTTAGCGGAACGAGAAAGTCTTACCATTAACTATTCAATTTTTTTGAACGGCGACTTAAATAGAACCACTAGCAAAGGAGCTAGATAATTACAAAGGAATCAAAAATGGTGTGAAGCCAATCTAACCTAATTCAAAAGTTCCTATTAACATCTAGCTACACACCAATAAAAAGAGCGTAAAACAATATTGTCGAAAATAGCATCCTTTCGGGGAATAGGCGACTTTATTACCATTAACTATTCAATTAAAGTCTTTTTTAAAGTTTGTGATAATAATTTCAAAGATAATGTGTTAAACTTGATCAAATTTTATTATCTATTTTTAGTAATTGACAATTAAATTGGTAATCTCAAAATAGAAACAAGAACTATTGAACGAAAGGAGTACAATATGATGGTGTAAACTTCGATTTACAATTTCAACATAAATCATCTAAAACAATATGTCATCGTGCGTTTTTTAAAGTAAAAACATCAATTATCTAATCGTAGTAAACATTTGCTAAAAAATACCACTTGATCACTCAAAAATGTCAAAAAAACAGCTACTAACGAAACAATGTCAAACGGATAATAACATTTACGTGAGTACAATAAGATAATAAATGATTTTTCAAACTACAAAATCAAGTTCTTTAATTCATATTTCACATACTAATAATACTAAATTAGAAAGTTTTTGTACGAATAAAGAAGCAAAACACTTGACGTTTTTAAAAAAAATTAAAGAACAGTAGTTTGGGCTTTGTTAAAAAAGTTACTTGTAATAGTTTTTATACTTTTATTACAACTACTAATATAGAGAAGACTTATTATTTTATCGGTCAACTGACCATACCCATGTGGGTCCCTAATCAATAAATACACGATAAAAATAATTCTTAATTCTTTTTCTCCGAGATATGCCTTCTTCTACATCTACTTTCTTCCTCCATTAAAACACCATAACAACATTTTCATTTCCATAGTTGGTTTCTATTATAATATAACACTAATTTTAAATCTGATCTCTCAAAACATGATGCCACTTGCCGTCGCCCCGGTACCAGGCTGGCACTATAAGTATTATAGGTGACAAAAAATTTGTACTTTTATTATTAAAATAAAGGACCAGCGTCAATTTATCTTTTTAAGTTTACTCAAGTTGACTGAGCTATTTTAGGAAAAAACTTTTGTTTAGAGTAAGTTGCATTCTCAAAATTATTTTAGATCTTTTTGAGAATTTTCCCTAGTTTTAATATTGTAGGTATTTGTGATTTTAATTAAACTTTAATTTATTTTATCAGGACAAAACACTCTTCTTCCCCGTTGCTAAATAAATATGTGTTAACTTTTTTCATATAGGATTATTTAACAAGTGACCTCAGAAAATTTGTTAGAATGCATTAATTTATTTTGAACTTTACTTTTAAATTAAAAAAATACACTTAAGACACAAATATTAAACTCATAAATCATTTTAATTAATTACGATTTTTAATTTAATAAGCATGAAATTTTCTTATTTAATCATCTAAAACAATGCCTTTAAGCTATTCGTTAGACAATCTCTATTTATTTTAATTAGAGAAAATTTAATAGATTATCATATGTTTGCACTTTCAAATCTTTTTTATTTGAAAACTTTGGATTCACTTATTATTTCTTTTGTTAGTATCTCAATACTAATTTGAAGAGGTATTGTAAAGGGAAATATATCAAATATATAATACAGTAATTAACTATAACTAGATGAGTACTTGTGCATAGCAATGAGATTTTATAGAGGTAGATAGTTGTAGTGATAAAAAAGGTTTATGGGTTATAAACAAAAAATATAAAAATTTAAGTATTTGAAGATTAGACACTATTTAAATTGAATAAATTATGATTTGCATATATGGTTTTTTAATTTTTCAACATTAACAATAGAGTATAAACCTTTATATATAGTATAAATATAGATTAGTCTTTAAAAGTTGAGAAAGTTACAGATTAGTCTTTAAAAGTTGAGAAAGTTACAAGTACATTGAGGTATCTAGTCCACTAGGGCTATTTGCCCACCATGTGAGAAAATAGTCTTATTTTGGAGCTTCCTTTTCTGGAAAATTATAAATCTAGATCTTGGACAACCTGGCGTGACATGATATATTTATTAAGACAAAGAGCAAAACTAATGCATTAGATTTGACATCCAACTACTCAATCAAGTATATTGAGACGATTGAGCCCGAAATAAAAACAACAAAAAGTCTTAAAAATGGCATTATGGGTTCACACATCATAAAAATAGGATCTACACACTACCAAAAAGTTATTTTTTTAACTCTTTTTTTAATTTTAAATTTTATTTTTATTATAAAACTGCAAAATAAAAAAACATAATAGAAATTATAAAGTTTGATAAGTTAAAAGTATTAAAACACAATAAATACGAGGCAGAATACCACAAAAAACTGTTTTTTCTGTTAATAAAAATGATAAAAGCTGAAAAAATATGAAGAAAGAACCAAAAAGTCAAAACAGTAAAGACAAAATATATAAACCAAAAAAGGATGTCAAAAAAACGAATAATAAATAAAACGGATAATAATACTAATCGGGGATCTTATCCGGAGGTGTCATTCTTTGGTGTGCAATTTCTCGGACCAAAGCCGCACCATTTTACATTTATTATTATTTTTAGACCGTTAGTAATAATTTGAAAAACTAAGAACCTATGAATAATTAATTACAAACAAACCTTATTAAGTTTTCAACGATAATATTATAAATAAATAATAATAAATCACACTATCAAAAAGTTACAACTTAAAAATATGACATTAAACAATTTTCTATAATAACAATTTTGCAATATTACAAAGATTAAAAAACTTAACAATATTAGAGAAGTTTTTTTTATTATGTCAATAGTAACACATATACAATATAAATATACATATATTTTTATTTTTATATGGGCATATATTAATCGGGCGGAGCGGGGCGGGGAGGTTATTCCTCACTTTCGCACCAAACCCGATTAAATATCATACATATATAATGATAAATTACACTATAAAAAAGTTACAACTTAAAAATATAACATTAAATATGTTTCTATAATAACAATTTTGCAATATTACAAAGATTAAAAATGCTAACAATATTAGAGAAGTATTTTTTTATTATGTAAATCGTAACAAAATACCAAATAAATATACATATTATTTTTATTTTTATATGGGGCATATTTAATCCGTGCGGAGCGGTGGCGGGGAGGTTATTCCTCGCTAGTCGCAACCAAACCCAGATTAAAAATCTCTGTTTAAGCTCCAAAACCCGTCCCGTAACCGATAAGTCTTGCCCCCCGAGCCCCGCTTTAGGTTATTCGTTTTGGATTTCCGTGTCAGGTTCGGGTTTTTGTCAGAAGCGTGGTGATAAAACCACACGACCTTCTAAAAAAAGGACATCAAATTGAAAAGGTACAAACAATACACATGAGGGACCACACTAAATGCAATCCTTCATTGCATAATTTATTGCTATTAATGCAACTCATTATATAGACCATAAATCGACTTTTTTCAGAGTTATTACAAATAAGGTAAATGCAGTTTTTGTGACTTATAGAAGGGTTTTTTTAACTAGTGTCTGAGGGCACAAGATAAACAGTCCGAGACCAACAAAAGGTACTTCCCTCCGTCCTCTAAATAAAATTCCACTATTGACTTTCAG
Organism: Tanacetum coccineum; assembly: GCA_026074375.1. Lineage (NCBI taxonomy): Eukaryota > Viridiplantae > Streptophyta > Magnoliopsida > Asterales > Asteraceae > Tanacetum > Tanacetum coccineum. The sequence continues at coordinate 37,984 of BQNB010009655.1, forward strand.
AAAGTAATTCTTCTTCAACTTTGACCTTAAATTATTTTGATTGTGTTATATATACTTGATGCAAAATATATGAATGGATTGTATTTTGAATGTATTTTCATTGATATAATTTTCATCAAGTATTATATAACACAAACAAAATAATTTAAAGTCAAAGTTAAAGAAGATTGACTTCGAAAGTCAATAGTGGACACTTATTTAGGGACGGAGGGAGTATAAAAAATTACATAGGACTCACAAATCTTGTTAGTCCCTGTGTAATTTTTTTCTGAAACTTTTCGTGTGATCCCCATGTACTTTTTGTACTTTATTCCCTTCTTAATTTTGTGCCGTTAGGACGCACAAGATAATAAAACTCATAGTTACAATGGTACAACATAATTTGTGGTATATTATTTGTTATTTTGTTGCTAATTCTTTGTAGGATATTTACAAGTGTAAAAATACTGAAATTGTTTCGATTTGTTTGTTTGAAATAGGTGCAACCTAACTCGTATGCTTTGGTGGTTAGCATGGAAAACATAACGTTAAATTGGTATGTTGGTAACAATCGGTCTATGCTCGTGTCGAATTGTCTTTTCCTTTGGAGGTGTCAAGCAGTGCCTGCTTGTCTAATCGGTCTTCTGTCGTCCGCCGCTCAAAAGTAATCACTCATGCACACTGTTCCCACACACAAGGGTGCCGATTACAAGTGTTTACAGCTGTGTTTTCCAAGAAGAGGACAACGACAAAAACATAGGTGTTTGCTCTCTCGAGAGATCTTATGCGTTGCTGGGTGAGGCAATTGAAAACAAAACATCACCCATCGCATGGGCCGAATAGTTGCTTCCATGTCCGAGCACCTCTTGTTTTTTTTTCGTCCACATTCTGTAGCAAAAAAAGGTATTCAAAATGAAAAATTAAACCCTATATCCCAGATTTCAAAGCTTTGCATTGAACTATTTATGCATTCACGCAGGAGAAGGGCATTCTAGACGAGTTCACAAAAGGAATCTCGATTTGTCTGAATGGCATATGGAACCTTCTCGGATGACACTTTATAGGTTTGGTAACACTTCAAGTAGCTCATTGTGGTACGAACTAGCATACTGTGAAGCCAAGGGCAGAATAAGGAAGGGAGATCGATCATGGCAAATTGCTTTTGGTTCGGGTTTTAAGTGTAACAGCGCGGTTTGGAGAGCTCTAAGGACTATAGATCCAGCAAAGGAGAAAAATCCATGGATGGATGAGATCCATGAGTTCCCGGTTGAGGTTCCGAAGATTGCCAAAATTGGCTCGTAAGATGGAGTCCATTTTGTGTTCTTCATCGAGATCAAGGTCTGGATGGCTTGATTGGTGCTATGTATAATACTTGTCATTTCGAGCTAAAGGGTCATACATAATCCATCGGCCTTTTGCTCGTCATGTATGTGATTGTGAAACTATAGATATTGTAGCGTCTCTTGTTATTAAAGTCAGTTTTGACTAATGCTATTTAGGTTGATTAGATTTGTATAATTCAGTTCCAGCACCGTTTTTGTTATGAAGAGTTTATAGGTGACTTGTTCAGGAATTATCGATATGAAGATCTTAGATAGAATTCTCTTTTTAGGGTTTCTAGGATTTAGAAGATTTGTTATGTAGTATTATGGTAATCAACACGAATATACTCGCGCAAAGTTTATCGGTTATCGCGAGAGATAAATAATTATACAATGTTGAAGGTTGAATTTTTTGGTGTGAACCCTAATGCAATACTTACGAATTTAATTTGTAGTTATTGCGAAAAATACTATGAGTTATAAATAAAAAATAATAAAAATTTATTTAAACTATTAATTTAATAGTGAGTTTTATTAGGCTTTTAATAAAAATGTATTTTAGGTATGTCTGTTACAATCAAATTCACTAAGTGTGCAAATCAATTCCCTTTAAATATATCACTTTACTTTCTTTTTTTAAGTTTTTACATTTAAAAAATAAACATTCATGCTTTATTAGTAGTTATATATAATCTTAATAAAAAAAACTTCTTTTGTTTTAAGATGAATAAAATGAAATACTTGATACATTGCATGAATGAGGTTTTCTTACCCGCGCGTTACCGTGGGAGATTTTTCCTTTTCGCACAGAATGTTAAAGAGAGTTATATAGATGTCGTAGTGAAGAAACTATATGGAGTGAACCATTTCAAATTGATTATTGCAAATTTTGTTAAATATTCAGCTCCCCGATCCCAACTAAAAGTCCAATACATGGCATCCTGATGGCTTCAAACAATAATTAATACATTTCAATTACTTCAAAATTGTCTGCAAAAAGTGTGAAACATCAAACTGATATAAATGTATTAGTACAATCATTTAATGCTATAACTACTGCATATAAAGAAGCTTTCTTTTAGATTAGACCTAACCAGGAGAAACTTGCACGGCGAGCTGTTGTCATCTATAGTTTTTCTTATCACTGATTTGCTTTGAAAGTTATCAACCATAGTAGAATCGTTAGTCCCTACTGCTGCTGCTGCAAAAAGAGCCATTCCCACACCATACGAATCCATTGATTCAAACCAACGAAACCAGCATACCAAGCATATTTTCACTTTGCACGATCCACTAAAATTCTAATAAGGCGTCTGCATGGAAATATAATAATACACATCAGTTTAGATTATCAAATCAACTCGACAACATATGAGCATGCAATAAATTATCAAATCTAACTTTGTCCAAACAACACCTTAATACCAGTAATAAACATTGATAACATACAACTATGACACAACTTTAGAACATGTTCTATAAAGTAGGGCCATAACATTGTGAAGGGTATAGTCTGGGTGTGTTGATGCCATGTTATTTTTGGAAATAGAGAAAGTGTGAACGATGACACCTTCTTGTTCCAAGCTCTGCATACCAAAGGAGGATAGGTTGGATGTAAGTGAGGGTGTGTGTTTCTTTTCTAGTGATGTCTGACCCTTTTTGCTCTTGAGCCAAACAGTGAGGCAATGCTGTTGTCTTGGTTTCTTAGTGCAAATGGTTTGAAAATGTAGCTAGTAAAGGTATAGCCCCTCACTTATTTGTGAATGTGAAGCTATAGGTTCTTTGTTGATGCCGCTTAATGTCCCATGGCACAACAAAAACGGCGTTATTGTGTTGAAGGTTGATGAGCTGTGGATGAATTAAGTTTTGAAATGTAGTCAGAAGCTACGGTATTTTGTGTCAATAAAGGTGAACAAAGTTTAGACTGTTGTCTGGCATTCCTCTAGTGTTTGGGTTTTCTTCCAGAGTGCTTAATGTTGTGTTGTTCAGATCAATTCAGTAATGCCCCGAGATCAGTTAGTATGCCTGATATCAAATGAATCGTTTTAGAATGGTTGTTTTTTTTGTGTTTCATAGATAAATATCTTTTGTTGTATGTTTCTTTTGCTTATAAGATTAGGTAGGAGGCCTATCTTTCTCTTTTGTAATTGATGTACACATTATTAATTAATAAAAAATAAAAGTTTTCACCTTTTCAGGAAAATAGTTCAACCAAAAAAACTTTAAAACAGTATAAAAATGACTATAGGTGATATTATTGCTAGGGAAAACCTAAACTTAGGAAATCAGATTATAGTCCAACTTTAAAACATGCATAAAATACTTTGATATTATTGCCAGGGAAAACAATTTCAATCAATTAACCCATTATTTTACTTTTACCGACAGACTACTTGTCTCGCTAACTGTGTTTCTTTTTCATTGAGGCATTTGATTGTCAAAGAAAAGAAAGTAAATGGAAACAAAGATACAAATTACGAATTATTTTGTGTTCTCTGAGAGATTTTATCAGCAAGAGAAAGGAAGAGGATTTTGGAAGAAATGAGAGGAAAATTATGGACAAAAACTTTCTCCGGCCCATTTTTTGGGCGGAATTGTGTAGGAAACAGATGGTGAGAGATCGGAATTTATGTCTAAAGACGAAGATGGAGATGCCTACTATAACTATCACATACTAATTATCTCTTCCCTAATCACAACTTCATGAACATCAGTTATGTTAATCTTGTTTTGTTGATGCTTCCGTTTTTTTTTTTCATTTTTTTTAAAACACACGACGACGATTTTTCTCTCATCAACCACGCTTTTTAATTATAACATCGTTTTTCTGAAAATTCCTGGTATAAGTTCAGACCTTGACACGTGTATGTTTATCAATGGTACAAAGAAATATTGGATTGCAATGATATAACTGCGTTTCTTTAAAACCCTAAATAATGCTTAGCTTTTGGTAAGTGGGCCTTTGATAAGTGTTGTTATGGTCTTTTTAGGCCAGTATTTTTGAATAAATTTGGTTTTAGTAAAAATAAAATCACATGCTAGTACAGCTAATGAGTACTGACCACACTGTTTGGTAGCGTCAGAGAATTGAAAAAAATAATAATCACGCAAATCTTTTTTTTTCCTTTTAAAAAAGATTTAAATAGAAAAATAAATAAATAAACAAATAATAATAATAAGAAAGATTATTATTATAAATAATAATAATAATATATAATAATAATAAATAAATAAATAATAAATAATAATAATAATAAACTATAAAAATAATAATAATAATATTAACAAATAATAAAATATTATTATATAATAATAAACAGTAAAATAATAATAGTAATAATAATAATAAAAATAATTAATAAATAAAAAATTACAATAATAATAAAATAAAAAAATTATTATTATTATTATTATTTTAATATTTATAATAAAAATAAGAGAGAAATGCAAAAATTATCCATGTGGTTTGTCAAAAAACCGTCTCACGTCCCTCGTTAAATAATTGTCCAAAACACATCCCTCCGTCAATGATTTGGGACACGATACATCCCTTGGACTAACGGTGCAAATTTTTTTCTCATTAGTTATTAACGAGGGTCTAATTTTTAACGGTGCAACTATATAAGAGGGTATTGTTGTCTTTTTGCTGCCACAGGGATGATTTTTGCACTTCTCTCTTAAAATTTTTTTTTTTTGTTTTTTAATTTAAAAAAAAACGTTTTTACATTATTATTCGTAAAAAAATTTAATTTTTTTTACAAAATCTTAAAAAAAATCGCACTTTACAAAAATCTTATTTGTTTTAAAAAAAATAGTTTTGTTTTTTTTTTAATTTTTTTACAAAACTTTAAAAAAAATTCGTACTTTTACAATCTTAGTTTTGAAAAAAAATGTACAAATTTTGTATTTTTTAAAATCATAGTATTTAAAAAGTACAAAAAAAATTAAAAAAGTTTTGTAAAAAAAGTGCGAAATTTAAAAAAAAAATTAAAAAGTGCGAAGTTTTTAAAAAAATTTTAAAAAGTTTTGTAAATTTTTTTTTAAAAAGTTTTAAAAACTACGATTTTGGTTCGATTATTTTAAAAAAAAAATTAAAAATTTCGAACTTTTTTTACAGAACTTTTTAAATTTTTTTTGTACATTTAAAAAAATAAGATTTTAAAAAATACAAAAAAGATTTAAATCTTTTTCAAAAAATTTAGATTTTTTAAAGAGCGAATTTTTTTAAAAAAGTATGAAATTTTAATTTTTTTTTTAAATAATCGAACCGAAATCGTACTTTTAAAAACTTCTTTAAAAAAAATTTACAAAACTTTTAAATTTTTTTTTAAAAACTTCACACTTTTTAATTTTTTTTTTTAATTTGGTAAAAAAAATAATTTTTTTTACAAATAATAATGTAAAAAAGTTTTTTTTTAATTAAAAAACAAACAAAACTTTTTTTTAAAAGAGAAGTGCAAAAATCATCCCTGTGGCAGCAAAAAGACAACAATACCCTCCTATATAATAGCACCGTTAAAAATTAGACGCTCGTTAATACTTAACGGAAAAAAAAATTGCACCGTTAGTCCAAGGGATGTATCGTGTCCCAAAACATTGACGGAGGGGTGTGTTTTGAACAATTATTTAACGAGGGACGTGAGACGGTTTTTTAACAAACCACAAGGATGATTTTTGCACTTCTCTCTAACAATAAATAATAAATAAATAAAACGTAAATAAATCTCTTTTGTTTTGTGGCTCAAATGAATTCTCACAAGTGAGAAATGGTTTCCACATCAATTATGATGGAAATGGTTTCCACACAAATTACAAAGAACCCAATTCCTCAAAAAAATCAAATCTCTACCATTTTTCTTTCTCTACCAATCAAACAAAGGAAATCAAATCATTTCCATTTCTTTATCTTGAACTCCTTGTACCAAACATGCCCTTAAAGGCGTGCACAACAAAATATAACCATTTGATAATGTAGATATCAAAATAGCATATATTTTTTTAAAGTATGGGGATGACACGAGCAACAAAATATATGAAATGGTCTTGACTGGTAGGGAAAAGCGCGGTCCGAAAACCAGACCGGACCGACTAAAATCGGCCAACCAAAACCGATTTGGCTCAAAACATCGGACCGAAATGTTCGGTCTATGTCCGGGTTGGTCCGGTCCGGTCCAACAAAACATAATGTCCGATTGTGCGTAAGACCGAACCCGACCGAACCAGACCGAGGACCAAAAACGATTAAAAAGATCGAACGAGAACCGGATCGATATATATTTGGACCTCGGTTCAGTCAGCGGTCTATAATGCTCAACCCTAATGGTATAGTGACGTTAAGATAATTCTTGCAATAAGCATTAAGCTATTACAACCACTCGATAAATTTAGAGAATATGAATATCACCTCAACCAACAATAACCTGTCCTGGTAGCTATCAGAATCTAACGAGTGACATTTTTCATTCGGACGTTTTGGAAGATTAAATACGCCATATAAAGATGGTCAACTAGGCATGTCAAAGGATTGTATTACCCGTGAAAACGACAACCAAAGTAATAGTATTAATGAAAAGACGGTTGATCAAGTCAAGTAAACTTGCAACCGCTTTTGTGTTCTTAATGCGTTAAATATGGTTTTGGAAAACATCATAGATTCTATCAATAATCAAACGATTTTAAAGTTCATGCATTTGGCAACTTCCATCTCATTTTACCGGTTGGATTTATCAGCGATCGTGTCTGGAGACCCTACCCCTATTGGTTGTGAGTGGCAAGATCGGTGACACAATAGAAAACTACTCGGGGCTTGTCAATATAATGAATATATAATGAACGTTTTGACACAAAATAGAAATGATATTCCTACTTAAAAACTAATAAACATTGTTCAATTTTCATTTAGATATATCTTTCAGATTCAATACCTTGCCGACTTTCATCCACGAGGGCCAACGTTAACATTTCCGAGCAGAACTGATCATCTGGGTTGATCCATAATGCCTGGTCAAACAGAACCAGTTACTTGCACATACTAAAATATATATAGTATGCATAGTTAGAGTGGATTATAGTGATGGACGTATATTGAGTGTTGGAAGACGTCTACGAAAAAGGCCTGTTTTTTGGGGCAGGCACGGGCTAAAGTAGACCGGCTTGATAAAGTTACAACTAACATTGGATAACATTTGTGGGAAGGAAAATTTGGGATTTTTGTTTTTGTGTGTGTTAGGAATTGTTTTATAATAGAGATAGGTATGTATTTGTTTTGTATTTTTATTTTTGTGGGGTATGGTATTTGCGAGGATTATATATATAAATAGGTAAATAGGTGGAAATTAGTATTTTGGGAAAAGTTTAATTAATTATTTTTTTTTTTAATTGTAAATTTTTTTTTTAAAAATGATTTGTTTTTTGTATATATAGGGTAGTGGAGAATATAAGTGGGATGAGATTTTGAGTATAAGTTATAGTTAGGAGGGCGGGGCGCGTGCGCGCGAGCGAGGTGAAATGAGAGGAGAATGGGCAGGGGGGGAGGTGATATAGATAGGGAACACCAAGGCAGGACATATATTGAGGCAGGGGGGGGGTGTGGGTCGGTAGGAAATAAACCTATGTGCCCAACAAATTATTTTATAAAAAACTCAACCCCTAATAGGGCCATTAAAAAAAACCCTTTGAAACATGACCCCCACACATAACCCATATAATGAACAAAAAAAACAAACGAGTATGAACATGCAGCTTGGAAGATGAAGCGCGAGAAAACCACACAAAATAAAAAAAATAAAAAATAATAATGCCCGCAACTATGCAAAAAAAAATTACAACCCGCATAGGAAGTGAGTTTAAAACTACGCGTTTTTACTTTTTGGTAGGCTACATAACCGGAAGGTGCCCATTGGTGGTCTCTCCAAGGTTTTGGTCTGTGGGTTCCCATTTGGAGCGAATTTGTATTTTTTTTTTTGTTTTTATCTTTTTTTTTTAACTTAGCAACATAAAAAAAAAGAATTGCTGCGCACAAAATTATGAAACAAAATTATAAAATACTTATTTATTCAGATAAAAAAATATCCGCGACATGTGGCCCAGCACATTAGCCCATATAAAAAACAAACTATTAAACCATGAGACGCTGGAAAAATAAACCCCCGCACAAATTAAATATAAAAAAAATGGTTCAAACCACAAAAAAACGGAAAAAATATTACAAAAGTACTAAGATTATATTCAGGGGGAACTAAAAAATACCCACAGACATGACCCTAACACATAAGCCCAATAAAAAAAAAAACTAATAAACTTGAAATCGGAAAAATAAACCACCCACAAAAATTAAAAAAAAATAAACAAAACTTAACGCCAACTCGCATCAATTATATGCTCGCGCGTCTATCATTCTTGAACTACATAATTACCCCGAAAAGCTAAATAAAATTATAGTAAAAAAAAACCCCAAAATGACAAAAAAAAAAAAATCCAAACAAACCTTTAAACAATAGCCCAACGAATTAAAACTCAATATAAGGAAAGAAACCTAAAGATTAGAAAAAGGATGACCTAAAAATATAAACCACATAAAAAACAAAATTTTTTAAACCCCCGGCAGCAGTCGCGCGGGACAATCAATCACACGCTTGTTTGAGAGCACTAAACAAGAGCGCGCGTGAGCGTTCACTGTGCACACATTCACAAACGAACTTACCGTGGTGATAGTAAGAAGTAAATGGGGGGGGGGGGGGGGGGGGGGGGGGGGGTGGGGGGGGGGGGGGGGGGGGGGGGGGGTGGGGGGGGGGGGGGGGGTTTGTTAAGAGTAACTGTATTTTAAAGGTTCTTAAATAGTTTTAATTTAATGGTTTAAGGTGTTTGGTTGATTTTGTATTTAGGTTCTTAATATTTATATTTTGTTTTTATTTTTTGTTTTATAATGGGGTTTTTTTTTTAGTTTTAAGTAATTTTTTTGGGATTGTTTTTCTGGTTATTGTTGTTGATTTGAATGGTGGTGGGATATTGGATTTTTTTTTTGGGTGTGGAGTGATAGTTGATTCTATATATCTATCTACTTAATGATGGTAATGTTATTGGTGGGCGTGATTCCAATGGTTTGAAAAATTGTTAATATAACCATTAGATAGAGTGTAATAAAATTAAATGAAGTATACAAAAGATGGGCACATTGTTGAAGTATTACAACAACAACCACCAATCAGAGTCGCAATAATCAGATTCGACTCTAGAATATATATCAGATTGCTCATAATCAGTGACTTTATGCAAACACTAAATACTGATTATTAGAGCTTCAAGTCGCAATAATCAAATTTATAACGCAAATCCAAACACCCCCTAAGACCACAATGTTTGCATGTAACGTTACCTGTAGGTGGTATGTGTATGCTAAACCAGCATATGTGCTTAAGCTTCTTGTTAATGCAAGTGCCTTTTCGTAGTATGCGACCGCTTCATTGTATCGCCTGATGGCCAATTATACCAAAATTAGCACAGCAATAGCTTTTAACTTTTAACGCGACCATAAAACCCCTAAGATTAGGAAAAGAGAAAGTGAACATACTTCAGTTTTCTTAAGGCGTGAGCAAGATTAACAACTGTTGATTCCCACATCTCACTTAATGGTGATGGTATGTGTGCCAAAGTTTTTTCAAACCACAATACTGCCTTCTTATACCTAAAAATGTTTTACAATGAGTTTGCTTGTTGATAAAAGGTAGGGGGTTCGAATACTTGTGACCTTTAGGTAAAGAATACTCACTCTTTCATATGATAAGCAACAACTCCAAGTTCATTATATACAAGAGGATCCGAAGGGCATATTGCTTTTGCCTGCATAAAAAACTGTAGACAGTACCAAATAAGAACTAGAAATTAGGTTCACCTTCATCCAATATTAAAATATAAGGAAAAAGAGATGTGAATAGCAAGCTAAAGTGAGAAAAAGTAAAGTAGCGCTATAAACTTATAATATAGTACCTGATCAGCAAGTTTGAAGCTGTGGGTTCGCATGTACTCCATTCCAATATACAAAGTAGGCAAGTGACACCTGAGACAAGACAGCTTCAAGCTTCAGCCTCTAAGATATAATTTATGCTATCTTCAATTGTTAGCAAGGAACATGCAAGGAAATTGTGCAACAAACCCTAAGAAAATATAGCATTCAATTCGACAAAGAAGAAATATGAAGAAAAGTTACATTACCCAGGAAATAAACGAGCAGCAGTTCGATAACCTGACATCGCTTGATCAGCTTCTTCTTTGGATGCATAAGCATTCCCATACCCTATCCAACCCGGTGCAAAGGTTCCATCTAGGCTAGTGGCTTTGCTGTCAAAGTAGAAGATAACATGCATCAGTAATTTTGAACTCAGTATACAATCAGATCCAAATAATAACCAGGTGTAGAATGCCAACAGCAAACTAAATGCCCAATTTGCAGCTAGTATCGGTATCCCTCATGACAATTACAAGTAGATTAAAGCATTATTATGAACATCTAAAGAAGAATAAACTACTACCTGAAATAACGACGAGATTGATCGTACTTCTTGATACAATAATAGTAGCAACCAACAGCAAACCATGATATCGCCCTTAAAATCAAAAAATAAATCAATGCACCCGTAAATTATTTGGTCATAACTGTTAAATATATAACACTGAGAAAAAAAAAACATGATGATACCATTGCAAGAATAGTTACCAGCACAGGTATAAGAAACCACACTCACTTTAATCTTTCCATACCCCGCTAGGGCGGGATTGGGTATTGTTATTGTTGTTGTTGTACTCGCGAGCTCGGGCTTGGGTATTCGTGTATGTTGTCTTTAGTTGTACTCACCATTCAAATCGCCCCTTTAACTTTCTTCTAATCTCTTATCATTATGCAGAAGTGACAAAAAACTAATTATACATTCTAATTGACTATAATTCAAACTTTTATTTCAATTAACATTTAAATTGCCTTAATTAGATTTTATTTTCAATTAATAAACCTAAAGTTTCTGTTTAAATCTAAATAAAAATGTGCCTAATAGGCACAGGCTAGAAAAACCCATAAGATAATCCACACCCTATCAGACTTATTCAAGAAAAAGAAAAAAAGCCTGGAGCAAGTCTAACTCAAAAACATAGAACGCATTTGAAGAATTGAGACAAATGAATGTTCTAGACTTATTTAACATCACCATAGCATGGTGTGAGAAATGGTATTCCATTAGAGATCCTGATTCCTAAATTAAACTCAGAATTTCATTGGTACCCACACTAACACCATGTCTTCCGTTTTACATATGGGTGATATCTTCACATATGTATCCCTTGAAAATGTTGTCTAAAGTGCAAGTGATAACAGGCAGAAAATGCAAAAGCTTAAAAAGTAAAACTTGAAATATGAAAGAAAAATGAGGTACATGGTGAACCCAACAAGCATACAAGATTTTCTTACTTTTGAGGAGAGTCCTTGACTAAGTTGCAAGCCATCAGATAGAGCTCATTTGAGTGTCCAAGCTCCATTGCCGCCGCTATATGAACTCTGGTACTTTTGAGATGGAACGGATCCTTTTCAAGCAATCTGGGTGACCAAACAACAACACATTGAGTAACTTATTTCAAGATATCAACCCATCAGGTATGATCGATAAAAGAAAGTTATATCAGACTTTGAGCAACTTACACTGAGGTCAACTCAAAGCATTTCTGATATTCACCACATTGATGGTAATATTCAGCTTTGCATGCCAAAAGATCGGTGTTGTTTTTTAGAGTACAAACCAAGGACTGATTTGATGGTTTAGTGCTAATATCTTCTTTCTCAAGTTCATTGAACTTCGCTTCCACAACATTTGCTTTATCATACTGAACAGATACAAAGAAAATACAGCAACTGTGTAAAACATGAAAGTGTGCATCTGAAAAAGTAAGTCATGTTCACTAGCACACTTAAAATATCACACACATTCTAAATTTACAGGTACCTTTTTTATTAAACATGAATAGAATGAAGAAAGCCAGCCATCTTCTTGAGCAAACTGCAGAGATGAAAGAAGACTTTTCTCTGAAATTGAATAACAAATCAAACAATGACACGGTGACCAATGTGATATAAACAATTTATCCATACCAACTGTATAACTGGATGTTTAAATGCAAAGATTCTTTTCTAGGCAGATACGATAAACATCAAGAAAAAGAATCTTATGGTGTGAGTAAAATGACATCAAGACATATGATCTGAGATCAAGTATTTTAGTGCAAATAATCTACCTTCATCGCATGTTAGCATATGACTCTCAATAAGACATTCGAGAGCCTGAAACAGAAAGAAACACATAAAGAAAAGGATGTCAGTATAACTATGAAAAGTGGAACAAATCAATGAGAATCACATAATAATGAGTAGTTAGAAATAAACATTGCACATGGGGCACACTGCTCCCAGTACACTGATAATGGTAAATAGTATAGTAATTATTAAACAAGAAAGGTGATAATGAACTTTGCAATTACACAATCTTGTGCTCACCTCGTAACATAAAGGATCAGCTTTAATTGCAGCCGTGTACCTAGAATATCAGAAGTTAAGAAAGATAACCTGGATAGTACAATTAGACTCCAAAGAAAAAGATGAACGACTCAACAGAGATACAAAACACCATGGGGACCATGTCCGGTCCGGGTCGTTCAGGTCCGGTTCGGTCTTCGGTCCGGTCCAGTCTAACAAGGCATAATTGCCGGTTTTTTCGTAAGACCGAACCGGATCGACCGGACCGAGGACCGAAAATAAGGAAAAGGATGGACCGAGGACCGGACCGAAATAGGTTCGGTCCAGTCCGGTTTGGGCCGGTTTCTTGGTCCGGTCCGGTCCGCGGTCCGTTTTGCTCACCCCTACCATGAAGTGTTAAAACTTGACATTTTGCAAATTTATGTCTGGTCGTAATCTGACATCTAATCCTCTCATGCATAAAGTACACTTGGAAATATACAAAGGATCTTCAAATTATGGAGGTGAAATTAATAAAGAGAAACAAAACAAGAGCATGATTTTTTTTTATCTATATTGCTCTGATGAAGTAAATTAGTGAGCTACCAATAAATCCTGTGGGTGTGCAGCATGTGCTGGCTTAAGCACACTAACCCCAATACCTTCAAGGTCCGACATTAACATTGTTTCCCCCTGACCCTGTTCACTATCGTGTTCTTGTGCCCCTTCTAACAACATAAAACATGACTTGGGAATTTACATCATATTCTCCGAAACCTAAAACTCATTTTGTCCTGACTAAAAAAATATTTTTATGTTCATCCATTAAGGATTACAAAATCTCTTATTCGAGTGTTTATTAGTTTGAGGGGAGGTAATGCTGGATACAGCTGAAACTTGTCTAAAGTCTAAATCATCCTAATTGTATAACTAATTAACATGTTCAGTCCCAAAAGATTGGGAATTCGTGGCTTCAAACCAGAACATAATTTCTTTCCTATTTCAAAAACATTAAATCTCTTCCTAGGGTCCTCCTACTCAAAGGTGACTTCACCAAAAATTAAGCCAGATTGAACGTTCTATCAGGTTTAAGTTAACTAAGACTACAGAACAATGTGGTATAAGTAAATCCACATCAAAATAATATTTTTTGATAATTCTAAGATAATTCAAACATGCATCCACATTGCAAATATGCTGAAACTAACCACTGTCGCGCCTGAGAACGATTTTCCAGAGCTTCGTATGCCTTGCCTCTAAGAAAACATATAGCTGAAGAGATCTGCAATGGAATAGATGTATTAGTTCACATATGACTCATGAGGGGAGGAAAAATAAGTTGTAGACAAAAGACTTTTTTTAGCTATGGAAGTTGCTTCATTATAAAAGAAATCATACAAAAGTAAGGCAATGCTGTTGTTCTGAATTACGATAAACATTGCAGAAAGTTGTAATCATAAAATTAAATTGAGTAAATCTTTCTATAACAGGTTAATTTAGATATTAGAACCATGTTTCTCCAATATTCCCCTTCCCACAGCGAAAAGGTATTCAAATCTTCGAAACCAACAATGATATTAATAAACCGGTCAGCATACAGACTTTAATAATATATGACTTCCCAAAACCGAAAGATAGGCAACTGACGTTAATTTCACGATCTTGGCTATCTTTATCCAAGTACATAGCGTTAGAATCGTTGGTATGAGTGAAATTCCCAAATTCATCGAGCTTGGCTTCGCCAAGCATTATTAGACATTGATCCCACTCCTTTAGCTCCTCCTAATCACACACATTACATTAAATTAGTGGGTTGTATTTGGGTGGATATAAAAAGTAAGTAGAAGAGACTAACGAGGCATTTAGCAGCAAGATAACGAAAACGAAGATCACGGAGAACAATCTGAGAAGCATTAAGTAAATGAAAAGCACGGCGATAATGGCGACCAAGAAAAAGGGCTTGAGCTTGCATATAAATATCAGCGGGGTCGGAAGTGAAAGCAGCGACTTTATCAGCGAAGAAGATAGCGGATGAATACAGATGTTTGCTCACGCAATCTCGAACCACACCTCTCAATCTCTCCATTTCTTCTTCTCTCATTTTTTAAATTTTTTTGGGGGGTTTTGCAGATTTGAAAAAGCAGGCAGGAGGTGAGCGTTTATCGCTTATTGCGATTCAGTAACTATTTTCAAATAACTTTATATAACCCCTGACTAGAACTACAAACACATCTGAAAATTGACAGCCGGTGGAGAAGGTGATTGTTTCCGGGCGGCGGCAGTGACTGCTTTTGATGGTGTGATAGTGTTGTATTTTAGAGAAAAGAAGAAACAATATATGAGGGGAGAGATTTATTCAAATTCAAAATTTTGTTGCACATTTTTCCTTAGTCCAAATTAATTTGTTATATAGTAAAAAGGATTATCTTATTTCGGAGTTTTCTATTAAATTAAATTTTATGAGAAAAAAATTGGACCAATCAAATTGCTTGTTTTTGCCACGTAGATAAAATCGTACGATCTGATTGGTCAATAAAAAGTTAAAATTAAATCAATTTGATCAAAATTAAAAAAATTTAACGGAGAAATCTGATAGAGAAAAAAAAACAGTGTAAAAATATGTGTCAAATTTGTGAAAACAAAAACTTGAAAAAAGAAGAGTAATTAGCTGTTTAATTTTAAATAAAGTATATGAGTTAAGTGTATATTTATAAATTTACAAGTTTTGTTATAATTTTAAAAAATAAACAAATAACCCTTTAAACTTTATACCTCTGGACTTTATATTTTAAAATATAGCTAACGTAAACAATTTTTTACTTCCAAATAAAGATTTAACATTATCTAATCACATCATAAATTTACTCAAAGACTTTTTGGTGGATTTTTCATTGTCGGCCTGAAATCATGTGGTACAACCAAATAGAAAAACACTGAAGCACATAAATTATCGTAAATAAAAATAATGATTTTCTAGCTATTCATTAATGGGTTCGGAAGAATTGTATTTTCTTTTCTTTTGATTTAATACGTACTAAAATTCTAACATTTGAATTTTTCAAAAAGTCTTTATTACATCGACATGTGTGTATGCATATAAATAACATACAACAATTTGGAGTCACTTTGATATCTTAAAAAATTGTTGGTAACAAAAAAAATGGGTAAAACTCTTCTTACATTTGTATATGTATTGAAGATATACAATAGATCATTCTTTGTTTGACTAAAACATATTATATTCACGAAACATAATACGTATTTGAGTTTTTTATTTTTCTATACTCGATAAATATTGACAGTCTTGTGAATTTTTGATAACTCAACTTGATGTTTTTAAATTCGATTGCGAAGCTAAAATTTTACATGTTTTAACATAAAGTATACCATGAATCTTAAGTATAGCTGACACACTCATGCAACTATAATCATAAAACTTATACAATATCAACTGCATACCCAACAATAAGAATACTAGTCTTTCAAAGTGTATGTCAATGGTTCGAATATAACGAGGAGTAAATTAATCCCCCTGTGGACTCGGAGGTTCACTTGAGTCGACTCCGGGCTACCTAAAAGGGTAGTTTCGCTCGGATTAGTCGGCTCAAAATGTCGAGTTAGAAAACATGTAAATCAAAAGAAAAAAATTACTACTAATTATCCTCAAGTTCATATAATATATAAAATATTTAATGCATTTATTTTCTTCATATGATTTCGATAATACTCTATAATATATAACTCATAAAACAAAATAAAATGAAAATTATATATATATTTAAAAAACATAATGTCTAAGCCCCGTGCGTGCACTGTCATTAAAACTAGTATTTATAAAAATTAGACGAGTATTCGTACATAGCAACATGATTTTATAATGACATATAGTTATAATCATATATTGGTTAAGTGTTTTGTGTAACCCAAATATCACTATAACAAAAGGTTATGGTGTTTATATAGTACGGTAAAGATTATAATATTTATTTGGAAAAGTATTAGATATAATTTTGATTTAAGTTCATTTAGATATCAAACCTTTTTTGGATACTGGGGGACTCATCTCCACCCTCCATCTTTATATGATCCAACGAATGATATTAAATTCTCAATTTGCACTGCAAGGGCTATTTTGTCCAATATAAAAGCAATTTTTTTAGTAACCGTCTCTTTTAATTCACACACTTAGTGTGTGTTTAGCTTCGATCTATTTTTTCTCTCTCTTCGACTAACGATTATATTATCTAACACAACAAACTAATCGATTGA
>BQNB010009655.1:55878-75878 GCA_026074375.1 Tanacetum coccineum
ATCCCATCACCATTTGTTATAGTATTGACGTTATAGTCACTGCTGTTGGGTCCTGGAGCGGTCCCGACTGATGCGATTTTATCCACTAGGTAATACAACCTCCTTTGAACCAGATAAACAGCTATCGACGAGAGAGATAGTCGAACTATCCATTTCAGACCAATAGTACAACAGACTTAGGTCGAGACACATCCTAGTACTGCAGAGTAAGTTGGATACTTACATCCATAAGCCTTGTCCGTTATTAATCATCAATCATTACGGATACCAAAAAAAAAAAAATATTAGGCACTGCCCGTAAACGATTGAGCCTTTACACAACCATACTCACGTGACTACACTGCCCGTACACGGTCGTAAGACCTGTAATGATTTTCTTTGAGATACTCAATTTGATGGATTAAATATCCTGGACAAACTTAGCCAAAACTTTTGGTATATGGAGAGGTGTCGGAACATCTAATTTTGCTGAATAAAGTTATCAGCGTCTGGTTTAGAACTGGTTTATTAAACCTTAAGTCTTTTCTTGGTCACACAAACGGGTAACACAAATTAAATCTCGGGACGAGATTTCTTTAAGGGGTAGGTACTGTAACATCCGAGAAATTTTGAAATTTTAAAAGACTATTTCAACCTTTGACTTTTCGAGTCTGACTTGACTTTTTGATTTTTGACGTTTTATTGTCTAATAAAAGCAATTACCGCATGACCGGTAAAATTTTCGAAACGTATTTAAATAATAAATTATATTTATTATTACACACCGTGAGTACAAAGTTATTTTAACTTATTTGATTCGAAAACGAAAAAGGATATATATTAATTCTTAGTTGATTTATCAAAAACGAACCACTAAATCACGTTTTCACGATTTGGACCCTAAAGCAATTTGATGTAAAACGATATTTCAGACAACTTTTTAGTTTTACCCGAGACTTGAAAACAAGCAGAAGAGGGCTAAAACAGCCCCGCAAGGTTTTGAAAACTGCACACAACGGGTACCGACACACAAAAATAATTAAATTTTATTTTTAATTAGCACTACTATTTTATAAAAATATTAAATAAAATTATTTAATATTTTACTTATTCAAAAGCGTTCGTTGATAGCGCGAATATTCGAGTTGAAATCAATTTTTATTTTGGACAAGGCGTAACCGGGTCACTAAATAAATAACGAACATTTTATAAGTGTTATAAAATATTTATGAAACGCTATCAAATAAATACTCATTTTTATTAGAAAAATGATTTGAAAAACAATGGCGAAAGTTTCGTGATTTAAATCGTTCGTTAAGTCGTCTGAACGAGACCCGAACTAGTATTTAACAAAAATTACACTTTGGTCCCTGTGGAAATACTTACACAATTAACCCTCAAGTATCATACACTGTTCACTTTGATTTAGAACTTTTTTTTATATATATAAGTAACCCTTTTAGGGTTACTTCAATCCATTTTTCTTTCTTATAAACCTAAAAGCACACACACCATCCCCTCTATATCTTTTCCGGCGCCACCACTTATCCGGCCACCTTTTCCGACTAATCTCCGGCGCACCTACAACCATCACCACTACATCCACCCAACACCATCTCCAATATAATCAACACCATCCTCACCACCGATTCACCTCCATCATCACCCCACGAACCATCACAACACCACCAACACCTATATGTCATCCTCATCACCATCAAATCCACCGTCCCATGACAGCCACCATCGTCACCACGTCAACATCATCACCATCCTGTCACCATCATCTTCAACCTCACGCCACCTTGCCACACCACAAGGGTGCGTGTGGTATTAAACCACCAAAAGGGGTGCGTTTGATCTTCATGCCAAGAGGGTGCGTGGGGTGCTTTATAAAACCAGCAGCAAGGGTGTTTGTTTTGGGGGTTTAGCAGCTACAAAAAGGGAGTGTTTGTTTGGGTTTATAACACCAAGGGTGCGTTGGTTTTCGTGGGGTAACAGCTAGGAGTGTGTCGAGTTGGTTTCGCACCTTGTAGGGTGCGTGTGGTTGACTGAAATACGGATTAGGGACGCGTTTGGTTTGTATTTCCATCAGTTATGGTGCGTTGGGCTGTGTATATCGCCACCAAGGGTGCGTGGGTGTGGCACTTATACGGAGTAGGATGCGTCTTCTTTTGATTTACATGGACTAGGGTGCGTCCGGTTTGATAATAGCAGCCATGGGTGCTCGTTGGGTTACTGAGGCACCCACCGGGGTGTGGTCGTTTGCTGGTACCAGAATAAGGGTGCGTTTTGGTTATGCAGGAACACCCCCATGGTGCGTTGGGATTCGAGTAAACCAATTAGGTGCGTTTGGTTGCGGGTTTAGCAGCAAGAGGCTGCGTTTGGTTAGTTGTTATACAAATGGAGCGTTTGGTTTATCAGAAAGAAAAAAAAACACATAAGGGCGTGTTTGGTTGCTGTCTTTAGCAACAAGTGTGCGTTTGGATCTGCGTTAAGGGCTGTTTGGTTTTGGGTTTAAGACACAGTGGGTGTGTTTGGATGGCTGTTTAACAGCTGTGGGTGCGTTTGGTTTAGTAAGTAAGCCACAGAAATGGGTTAGTGTGGTTTATACAAGGGGATAATAAATTAAATGATTTCACATATAAATTTATATATAAAAATCGGATCTAACTGTGGTGGTTAAATGGTTAAATAAATATGTTATTTGTTAATTTATTTGGTAGATATAATAACACATAAATATTATATTTAAAACACGTTGGTGCTTGAAATATTGACCCGCTAATAATTGCAACATATATTGATTAAGGGAAAACGTTGAGATTTTATGAATATGGGAATCGTTTTATGAACGGAAAGGTCATGATGAAATTTATCTAAAGTTTTTATATTTAGTAATGTCTTACTAAAACTTTTATTATTTTAAACCCAGTAAAAGAGACTAAGTTATATTTTTAAGATATATTAAATTGTATTATACAATAACCTGGGCAACGAACAAAAACTATACTTTTACAAATGAGACAACAATTTTAGACACGACCTGTCGAGGAAACAAAATATAAACTTATAAAATATTATTTTATATATTTTATAATTGTCAACTAGAAATTAACACCATAACTATTGTAAAAGTTTTATAAGAGACTAATTAAATTGTAGTCGAAATAATTGGGTTTAATTGTTTATTCACGCATTTTATATAATACTTGCAACGCATTATATACGTCACATTAATCTTTGGATTGTCTATATTTGTTATATAATTCACGGTATGAATTATGTAATGGTTATTGTTCATATGTAATATATACAGAATGTATTACATACGTTGCGTTTATTTTTCAAACTATTTATTTAACCAACCACCAAACTATTACAACTTTAAATCTAAATCTTTTATCAACGTGTCGCGTTGACATAATCATTCATCGGAAAACCCAAACGCATCATCCTAGGCTAGTGGGACTTAGCCGTTAAGTTAAGCTGCAACTTCTTGGTCGAGCCATTTCAGTTTCCGTTTCGTCTTGTACTCAATGTGTACATTCCCGCCAATCGTTCTTCATCATCGATGTGAGTTTATAGCCCCTCTTTCACTTGTTTTACATTTACTTTACAAATCTCGGGGGAGAATACATGCTCAATACAACTTGTTTACATATTCGTTTACAATATCTTTCTCATACTATTCTACACATTTGGTTTACATACTTGATTTTACAATTCATTACAAACACAATTACATGGTTGATTACAAACTTGGTTTCATACCTTGTCACTTACTCATTTGCATACATGTTTACGAAATTGTTTACATACTCATTTCGAAAGAATTCACCACTTGATACTCTCTCTACTCTCCTCTCTCACTCTCACTCACTCTTTATGGATTTAAGTACTCAAAGCTATTTACGAATACAATGGTTACTTTTACTTTGGACACAAGTACTTTATGTGAGAATTTCCCTTTTTTTTACGTGGTTTGCCTAAGTTACTCTATTGCCATGAAGTCCCCCCTATCATGAACCGTTAATTTCTTGACCGGAGGACCGGTTGAGGGAGCGCGAATGCTGTGAATAGATCTATTGGGAATGAACTCCCCCGTCCGGGTAGATAACAACGCACTACCATGTACACGGACGCATTACATTTGAGGAAACTAGGTGCTAGGCAATGCACCTACCGGGGCACTAACTTATAGCAATGTAATACTTAAAGCACACTCATGTCATGAGCTTAGCGCAAACAGTAAATATCTATCCTATGTGGTAACTGTATTTTGTTATGATGTAGACCCATACATTTTGAAAACAATAAACTATCTCACTGTAACATTACTAATTTCTGAACACTTTTCATTATATTGCGGCGAAGCAATAAACACTAAACTCTTTTGGTTCTACATTTACTCTTACATTTTTGGCGATTATTATAAGGATTGAAATAATCATACATACTTTATAAATCTTTGGATTCCAACATTTACATTTATACTTACAAAACTCTATGAACTCACCAACTTTAATGTTGACACTTTTAAGCATGTTTTTCTCAGGTGAATTAGATGCTTGGCCTACTTGATATGCATTGGAGTCTACTACATTCAAATGATCAAATCTCGTTGTATTGTTTTCAAGCTTTTCATTGTGATGCAATTATGGGACAAATGTTATATCAATTTCAAGAAAATCAACGAGATAACTTTTCAAACGACACATTTAGAGGTCGTTCTCTTTTATCTTGTGCTGTTGTATTATGAAGTAACGCCCCCTGACATATTTCCGCTGCGACACATTTTTGGGGGTGTTACAGATTGGTATCAGAGCCAAGGTTATAGAGAACTAGGTTGCATATTTTACCCTAGACTATAACCGTTTTCACAAACATTGCATCACAACAAACATTTTCAAAGTGCATACACACTACTTGCTTACTTGCTTAGGTTACTTGTTACCTTAAGTGCTTACATGACATACATATATGTAATATATATGCTTACATCTTTTGCGTATATCGCACGTTTATTTATATAAGAGTTATTTATATAAATACCAGAGCATTTCTTAAGACATTGTGAGTTGCACAATGGTCTCAATTATACCTCAGACATTGTGAGTTATACAATGGTCTCATCTTACTTCTTAGACATTGTGAGTTGCACAATGGTCTCATTTCGTTCTCAGACATTGTGAGTTAAACAATGGTCTCTAAGGATATTATTTTTCTTCATAGCTTTATACTATATTGTATTACGCAGAGACCGTCAAAATTTTTGTTTACATGGAATTATGTATGAATCAAAGTATTACAAGTCTTGTATGGGCGGGACTTGTAATATGAGGATTGATATGATAATTGATATGTTAACAAAGCCCGTCATAATTTTGTTTACATAGAATTATGTATGAATCAAAGTATTACAAGTCTTGTATGGGCGGGACTTGTAATAGGAGGATTTATCTGATAATTGCTATGTTGACTGGTTCATCGAGACTTTTACCTTATTTACTCTAACCGAGTACTCATTAACTGTCTTAAACTCTATGTCGATCTTCCCTGATTGTTTTACTCCCCGTCTCTGAAGACGAGTTTTAAATACTCGTTCCATACTCATTAGAGCATCGGCATCGTTATGTCATTCACCACTTTGAAAACTTTGTGTGTACGCGTGTTGCATCAGAAATTATTAAGTAGGATGATTTATAATCTGTTTATTTAAAAGGATTGGGACGCCTCTTCATTTAAATAAATAAGTTGTAAATCACCGAACCATAAGTTTATCATTTCTTACTTACATAAATTTGGACGCTTCTTTATGTAAATAAGAAATTATAAATGAGTGGGCTTAATGGTATCCGATATGACACGAGTATGAACCTGAAATCGATAATCATCAAAATCCGTTAAAAAGGTCTAGAAGCACAATAGTGTCTTACTACTCGGCAGAATCTTAAGGCATCACTTGGAGCGGCCTTATCACATTCTTAAGTTACTACTTTTGCCGTTGCTAATCCTCGCGATCACGAACTGTCTGTGGAGCTAACAGACTGAGTGCAATATCCCGTCACCATTTGTTATAGTATTGACGTTATGGTCGCTACTGTTGGGTCCTAGAACGGTCCCGACCGATACAACTTTATCCAATAGGTTATGCAACTCCCCTTAAACCAGATAAACACCTATCGACAAAACAGATAGTTTGACTATTCATTTCGAGCCGCTAGTAGGAAGACTTAGGTCGCGACACATCCTAGTACTGCCAAGTAAGTTGGGTACTTACATACATAAGTCACGTTGATGTGAATCATCGAACGTTACAGATAGTAGAAACGAGACTCCGTCCTCGGACATTTAGAGACTTATACAAACACACTCACGCGACTACACTTTCCTTATAACGTGGTTATGTCAGTCGTAAGATCTATAATGATTTTCTTTGAGATACCCATTTTGATGGATTAAATATCCTGGTCAACCCTAGCCAAAATTTTTAGAATATTGAGAAGTGTCGAAACACCAAATTTGCTAAATAAAGTTATCAGCGTTTTGTTTAAAACTTGTTTATCAAATCTTAGATCTTTTCCTAATCACACAAACAGTTAACATAAATTAAATCTCGGGACGAGATTTCTTTAAGGGGTAGGTACTGTAACATCCGAGAATTTTCGAATTTTTGAATGACTATTTCAATCGTTGACTTTTAGTGTCTGGCTTGACTTATAAGAACGATCATCTAAATCGCGTATTCACGACTCCGACCCTAAAGCAATTTGATGTAAAACGATATTTCAGACAACTTTTTAGTTTTACCCGAGACTTGAAAACAAGCAGAAGAGGGCTAAAACAGCCCCGCAAAGTTTTGAACACAACGGGTACCGACACACAAAAATAATTAAATTTATTTTTAATTATCACTATTCATTTAATAAAAATATTAAATAAAATTATTTAATATTTTACCTATTTAAACGTTGTTGATAACGCGAATATTCGAGATAAAATTTCTTTTTATTTTTAACCAAGTCACAAAATAGATAATAAACGTTTTAAATAAATTTTATAAAACGTTTACGAAAATTAGTCGAGTGAATACTCATTTTATCAGAAAAATGATTTAGAAAACAATGGCGCAAGTTTCGCGGCTCGACGCATCCGTTAAGTCGTTCAAATGGGTCCCGAACCATTAATTATCGGAAGTTACACTTGTAGTCCCTGTAGTGGAATTTATAAATGTAACCCTATACTATATAACACTTGCTCTTTTTTTTGAAAACCTTTTTGTATAATTATATAAAGATTTAGGGTTCACTTCATTTCCCATTTGGATGCAAACCCTAGCCCTCTTCTTCTCTCCCAGTCCCGGCGCCGCTCCGGCGATTTCCGGCCACCCCTTTCCGGCCACCCACCTCAGCCGTCGGCATTCATCTACATCATCACCACTACATCCACCCAACACCATCTCCAATATAATCAACACCATCCTCACCACCGATTCACCTCCATCATCACCCCACGAACCACCACAACACCACCAACACCTATATGTCATCCACACCACGCATCATCACCTCCTCTCCCGAACCACACCACAGCCACAACGACCCAAAAAGGGTGCGTGTGGGTCGTCTCAGCCACCCATGAGCAACACAAGGGTGCGTTTTTGTTTAACAGACCCCCCAAAAAGGGTGCGTCTGGTTTGTAAAACGAGCACCCGAGGGATGCGTTTGGTTTTGTATGACGCACAAGGGTGCGTTTGTGTTGCGTAAAAACAGAAAACAAAAAGAGTCCATTTGATTTATTTTAAGCCAAAGGGTGCGGCTGGTTTATTTATAAAACGCAAAAAGGGTGCGTCGGGTTCGGGTCAGACCCGACAAGGGTTCGTTTGGTTTGTGGGTTCACAGCCCGCAAGGGTGGGTTTGGATTCGATATAGACCACCAGGTCCGTTTGGTTCTCAAATTCGAGCAAGGGTGCGTTTTGGTTCTAATAAAAACAGCCCCAAAGGGGTGTTTGTTCCTGGTTTTAGCCGTGTAGAGGGCGTTTGGTTTGGTTTGGGTTGGCTGCTCCACAGCCAAGGGTGCGTTTGGGGGTGATAGGAGACAAATTAGAGCGTGTGATTCATGTATAAACCGAAGAAGGTGTGTTTGGTGGTTGCTGTCTTTAGCAACAAGTGTGCGTTTGGATCTGCGTTAAGGGCTGTTTGGTTTTGGGTTTAAGACACAGTGGGTGTGTTTGGATGGCTGTTTAACAGCTGTGGGTGCGTTTGGTTTAGTAAGTAAGCCACAGAAATGGGTTAGTGTGGTTTATACAAGGGGATAATAAATTAAATGATTTCACATATAAATTTATATATAAAAATCGGATCTAACTGTGGTGGTTAAATGGTTAAATAAATATGTTATTTGTTAATTTATTTGGTAGATATAATAACACATAAATATTATATTTAAAACACGTTGGTGCTTGAAATATTGACCCGCTAATAATTGCAACATATATTGATTAAGGGAAAACGTTGAGATTTTATGAATATGGGAATCGTTTTATGAACGGAAAGGTCATGATGAAATTTATCTAAAGTTTTTATATTTAGTAATGTCTTACTAAAACTTTTATTATTTTAAACCCAGTAAAAGAGACTAAGTTATATTTTTAAGATATATTAAATTGTATTATACAATAACTTGGGCACGAACAATACTATACTTTTTACAAATGAGACAACCATTTTAGACACGGACCTGTCGAGGAAACATAATATAAACTTATAAAATATTATTTTATGATATTTTTATAATGTAAATGAAATTAACACCTTAATAATTGTTAATAAGTTTTATAAGGAGGTACTAATTAAATTGGGCAGGCGGAAATAATTGGGTTTAATTGTTTATCTCATGCATTTTTATAATACTGCAACCGGCATTTTGATACGGTCACATTAATCTTTGGATTGTCTATATTTGTTATATATTACGGTAAGAATTATATAAGGGTTATTTTTCATAAGAAGTATATAACGAATATATATTACACGCTTTGCGTATATTTTCAATTTATTTATTTAACCAACCACCAAACTATTACAACTTTAAATCTAAATCTTTTATCAACGTGTCGCGTTGACATAACAATTCATCGGGAAACCCAAACGCATTACCCTAGGCTAGTGAGACTTAGCCGTTAAGATAAGCTGCAACTTCTTGGTCGAGCCGTTTCAGTTTCCGTTTCGTCTTGTACTCAATGTGTACATTCCCGCCAATCGTTCTTCATCATCGATGTGAGTTTATAGCCCCTCTTTCACTTGTTTTACATTTACTTTACAAATCTCGGGGGAGAATACATGCTCAACTCAACTTGTTTACATATTCGTTTACAATGTCTTTTACATACTATTCTACACACTTGGATTACATACTTGATTTTTGCGGTTGATTACAAACTTGGTTTCATACCTTGTCACTTACTCGTTTGCATACATGTTTACGAAATTGTTTACATACTCATTTCGAATTCAACTACTTGATTTGTATCACACTCTTTTCTACTTATGGATTTAAGTACTCAAAGCTATTTACGAATACAATGGTTACTTTTACTTTGGACACAAGTACTTTATGTGAGAATTTTCCCTTTTTACGTGGTTTGCCTAAGTTACTCTATTGCCATGAAGTCCCCCTATCATGAACCGTTAATTTCTTGACCGGAGGACCGGTTGAGGGAGCGCGAATGCTGTGAATAGATCTATTGGGAATGAACTCCCCCGTCCGGGTAGATAACAACGCACTACCATGTACACGGACGCATTACATTTGAGGAAACTAGGTGCTAGGCAATGCACCTACCGGGGCACTAACTTATAGCAACGTATACTTAAGGTTTCGGTGTCATGAGCTTAGCGCAACAGTAAATATTATCTATGTGGTACTGTATTTGTTATAGTAGACCCATACATTTTGAAAAATCAACGATCTCACTGTCCATACTACTTATTGAACATTACTAATTTCTGAACACTTTTCATTATATTGCGGTGAAGCAATAAACACTAAACTCTTTTGGTTCTACATTTACTCTTACACTTTTGGCGATTATTATAAGGATTGAAATAATCATACATACTTTATTTATAATCCTTGGATTACCAAACCAGTGACATTTATACTTACAAAACTCTATGAACTCACCAACTTTAATGTTGACACTTTTAAGCATGTTTTTCTCAGGTGAATTAGATGCTTGGATTATTTGATGTGCATTGGAGTCTTTACATTCAAGTTTTTCATGGTGATGCAATTATGGGACAACCATTATTTTGATTTCAGAAAATCAACGAGATTGTTTTACAAACGACACATTTAGAGGTCGTTCTCTTGTATCTTGTGCTATTGTATTATGAAGTAACGCCCCCTGACATATTTCCGCTGC
This sequence comes from Tanacetum coccineum, assembly GCA_026074375.1. Classification (NCBI taxonomy): domain Eukaryota; kingdom Viridiplantae; phylum Streptophyta; class Magnoliopsida; order Asterales; family Asteraceae; genus Tanacetum; species Tanacetum coccineum. The sequence goes on from BQNB010009655.1 coordinate 66,287, forward strand.
GACACATTTTTGGGGGTGTTACAGATTGGTATCAGAGCCAAGGTTATAGAGAACTAGGTTGCATATTTTACCCTAGACTATAACCGTTTTCACAAACATTGCATCACATCAAACATTTTCAAAGTGCATACACGTTACTTGCTTATGTGCTTACATTTACGTGCTGCATTAAGTGCTTATGTGACATACCTATATGTAATATATATGCTTACATCTTTTGCGTATATCGCACATTTATTTATATAAGAGTTATTTATATAAATACCAGAGCATCTTCTTAGACATTGTGAGTTGCACAATGGTCTCAATTATACCTCCGACATTGCGAGTTGCACAATGGTCTCATTTCGTTCTCAGACGTTGTAATTTAAACAATGGTCTCTAAGGATATTATTTTTCTTCATAGCGTTATAGCTAATATAGTAATAACGCAAGACCCGACAATTTTTTTTTACATGGATTATGATATGAATCTAAGTATTGGCTATCTTGAAGGACGGAACATGTAATATGAGGATTGATATGATAATTGCTATGTTAACAAAGCCCGTCACAGTTCTGTTTACATGGGATTATGTATGAATTTAAGTATTACAAGTCTTGTATGGGCGGGACTTGTAATAGGAAGATTGATATGATAATCGCTATGCTGATTCGTTCGTAATGACCTTTATCTTATTTACTCTAACCGAGTACTCATTAACTGTCTTAAACTCTATGTCGATCTTCCCTGATTGTTTTACTCCCCGTCTCCGAAGACAAATTTTAAATACTCGTTCCATACTCATTAGAGCATCGGCACGTTCTGTCATTCACGCACCTTGAAAAAACTATGTGTGTACGCATGGTTGCAATCAGAAATTATTAAGTAGATGATTTATATCCTGTTATTCTAGAAAGGATTGGGGACGCTATCTTCATTTAAATAAATAAAGTTATAAACACGCGAACCATAAATTTAGCATTTCTTACGTTACATAAATTTGGACGCTTCTTTATGTAAATAAGAAATTATTAAATGATTGGGCTTAATGGTAACCGATATAACACGAGTATAACCAAAAAACGAAATCATCAATCCGTTAAAGGTCTATAGAAACAATCGTGTCTTGCCCACAGCAAATCTTAAGGCCTACACTTGAAACTACCCTATCTCATTTTTAAGTTGTTACTTTTGCATTCAAATCCTTGCTCAATTTAAACTTTCGTGGACTAACAACTGTTACGGTGTTAATGGAGTTTATTCGTCCTCAACTAGTTACTGAGTACCATGATCCGCTGTCTATCGCTTTAAGCTCTTCCCGCGAGCTCCTCCCATTGTTAACGTTATATGGGAAATAGTTCTCGAAAATGACCCCCCTACATCGTTCGCGTCAGCTCATCATCATTTGTTATAGTATAGACGTTATGTCGCTACTGTTTGGGATCCTGGAGCGGTACCCGACTGATACAACTTATCCCAAATAGGTAATACAACTTACAACTCCCCTTAAACAGATACACTCCTACGACGAAATCAGATAAGGTGGACTATTTTATTTCAGGGCCACCAGTAGGAAAGACCATAGTCGCGATACATCCAGGAAATGCCTAGTAAGTTGGGTACTTACATCCAGAGGCCACGTTGATGCGAATCATCGAACATTACAGATAGTAGAAACGAGACTCCGTCCTCGGACATTTAGAAACTTATACAAACATACTCACAGAGACTACACCTTCTCTTCAGGTTTCACTATAGACATGAGTACTCCCTATAACGCGGTTTACACCGCCAAAGAATACTGTAATGTATATGTGAGATACCTATATTCCAAAGGAGTGGATATCCTGGACAAAACCAGCCAAATGTTGGGTAGATTGAGAAGTGGGAAACACCGAATTTTGCTAAAAGAAAAAAAATAGAATAAAGTTATCGCGACTTGTTTGAGAACGAGTTACAAACCTTAAGTCTTCCTTGCTCCCACAATCGGATAACACAAATTTAAATCTCGGGACGAGATTTTCTTTATAAGGGTAGGGTACTGTAACAACCCGAGAATTTTTTCGGATTTTGTTGAATAAACGATTCATCGTCGACTTTTAGGGGTCTGGCGTTACTTATAAACGACCATCACATAGCAACGTTTTTATTACTCGGACTCTAAAGCAATTTGATGTAAAACGAAATTCCTGACAACTTTTTAGTTTTGACCGAGACTCGAAAACAGTCAGAAGGTGACTGAAATGCCCTTGCAAGATTTAGAAACGAGAAAATAATTGAATTATATTTAATTTACACTTTTTATTAAATAAAAATAGTTAATAAATTAGTCATCATTTTATTCGAAAACATTTAATTAGAAGGCGAAATTCGATGAAATCCATTTTTAATTTCGACAAACATACCGTTCATTAATAAATAACGAATATTAATAAACGAATATTTTTATAAAAGTCATAAAAATATTTATGAAATATTATCAAATAAATACTCATTTTTATCAGAAAAATTAATTGGAAAACAATGCACATAGCTTCGAATTTTGAATCAAACCGTTAAGTCACTCCAAATGAGCCCCGAACGAATTTTACAAAAAATTACACTATGATGTACCCTGTGGTTGTATATTTTCAAAACCTACCCTAGCTATCCAAGGCTTGGTCATATTTTTTGTATATCACTTTCTTAGCAAGTATAATATGGAAGTTAAGGAGTTGGTTACACAAAACATCTTTTTCCAAGCCACATCTCTTTCTTTCTACTTTTTTTTCAGACCATTGTTTTCCCGGCGGCTGATTCCAGCCACACCACAGCCGCCATGCAACACCATCTCCACATCCATCGCCGCTGCTAGCCGCGACCCATTTCATCACCACCGTCGTGACACCTCCAGCTCCATCCGACGTACACCTCTATCGTCGCCACGGTCGTCGTGCCTTCCTCCCCACTGCCTCATCGCCATCATCATAAACCTCGCTGTACAATCACCCCTAAGGGTTCGTTAGTTTCGTTTATATCAGCAAAGGATGCGTTGGCTGTGTATAAACCCAACAGCGGGGGGTGTGTTTGGTTTGCACCATCAGGGGGTGCGTTTGGTTTGCACCATCAGGGGGTGCGTTTTGGTTATGCAGGAACACCCCCATGGTGCGTTGGGTTTCGAGTAAACCAATTAGGGTGCGTTTGGTTGCGGGTTTAGCAGCAAGAGGCTGCGTTTGGTTAGTTGTTATACAAATGGAGCGTTTGGTTTTTGATAAACACCACGTAGGGTGTATTTGGTTTAACAGTAGACACCATGGGGTGCGTGGGGTTTATTGACACACAAAATGGGTGTTTGTTTTGGGTCAGCCGGGGGGGAGTATGTTTGGGGTGGCTGAGAAACTGCCGAGGGTGTATTTGGTTTGACTATTAAAAACGAAAGGGGCGTTTGTTAAAATAACCGTAAGAGGGTGGTGTATTGGTTTGGGTTTAAAACACCCAATACTGGGTGTTTGGGACAAAGGGTCCTGTTTGTCTGTGGTTTAAACAGCCGTATGGACTTTTTGGACGATTTAAAGAGTCGTGTTTTGGTTTAGCGAGTCAACGAGGAGAAACACCAGGGATTGTTTGGTTTATATATATAAAAAAACGACAAATAAAACTAACTTAATTTAATAAATATTTAAACTGAAATAAATATTATTTGGTGGGCTTTTAATCGTTAATAAATATAATCCTTAATAATTGGTTTTAATTTAAATATATTGTGTATATATGACTGATACCTAAACACGCGGCATTAGAAATATTGAAACGCGATTGATGTCATATATAGTCATGAACTGAAAAACGTTAAGTTTTTGCGAAAATGGAAAACATTTACAAACGGAAAGAAAGCCAACGAAAATGTATATGATTTTCCTATATTCACGCGATTTACTAAAACTTTATTAATTTAGAGAACGATAAAAGGAATTAAGATAGTTTCTAAGATATATTAAATGGTATTAGACAATAACCTGACAACTGATCGAAAACTATACAGTTACAATAATCGAGTGTTTAGACGCCGACCTTGTTTAAAGAAAATGAAACATAATTTATACAATGTTTAATATATTGTTATAATGGATATAAACGGTTACCCCACCTATCTGTTGTTTATGTTATAAAATATATGAATAACTGGTTGCCAACTTTATTCAAAGTCTTTGTTGATATAAATTCAGTCCAAACTAAGTTGGTTTCTAATTAACACATCGCGATTAACATATACGACCTGCAAGATATTATACATTATACATTAATCGTTTGATTATTGTCTTTGTTATATAATTCGAAACAAAAATAAACTATCGAAATCTAACGACATCCAATCCATTACCACACATCCCGCACACAAATTCATCATCTTTATAAACAATTTCAACCCCAACCTTTCAACAATCTCAAATTCTTCATAAATAAATTCCGGACAACACAACAGAAATTCAACCCAACCAATAAAATAACAGATTCCACCAAAAATTACATCATAACAATTCGAAAACGATCACACAGCACACTCATCGAAATAACAACAACATAACTAATCTCAACTTCTCAAAATCCAAGCACATCCAAATACACAAATCACTTCAAAACCACAAATTCCATCGAAAACTACAAACAACACCCTAACAGAAACACACACCAAGAAGCAACACGCATCATGCACAACACGTAGGAATTAAGATAAGGGTTTATTTTTCAAAGTAATATATAAAGAATATACCATTACACACTTTGCTATATTTTCAATTTATTTATTTTAACCAACCACCAAACATTACTACGTAAATCGAAATTCTTTTATCAACAAGTTTCGCCGTTGATGTAACCATTCTCGGGAAACTCCAAATGAGTATCCTAGGCTATAAGACATAGCCATTAAGACTAGTTGCAACTTCTTTGTCAGCCGTTTCATGTCCGTTTCGTCTGTACTCAATGTGTACATTCCCACTTCCCACCCCAGCCATCATTCTTCATCATCGATTGATTTATATAGCCCTCTTTCACTTGTTTCTACATTTACTTTAAACAAATCTCGGGAGAATACATGCTCAAACAACATGTTTACATTTACGTTGACAATATCTTTCTCATACTAATTCCTACCACATTTGGTTTACATACATGAATTTAGCTTAATTCATTACGAATCGCATTCCATGGTTGATTATAAACTTGTTTTCATACCTTGCACTTGATCTCCGTTGCATACGCGAGAGTTTACGAAATTGCTTACATACTCTACTTCGTGCCAGCAACTAATGAATTATATCACACTTCTTTTCTACTTCGAGTGGATTACTGCGCAGCAAAGATATTTACGAATACAATGTTACATTGTACGTTTGGACACAAGTACATTAGATGAAGAATTTCCCTTTTTACTGTTTGCCTAAGTTACTCTCTAGGCCATGAATTCACCCTCCCTAATTCATGACCGTTAATTTTTCTGACCGAGGGACCGTTTTTAGGGATCGCAATGCCAGTGAATTAGATTCTATTAGAAAGACCTCCCCCGTCCGGGTAATAACAACGCACTAATATACAAACCATGTACACGACGCATTACATTTGAGGAAAAAAGTGCTAGCAAATCACCAAGCCAGACCGGGCACTAACTTATAGCTCGGAGCGTATACTTTAAGTTTCGGTGTCATGAGCTTTAGCGCAACAGTAGATCTTATCTAGGGTACTGATTTGTTATAGTAGACCCATACATTTTGAAAAATCAACGATTTTTCCGCCAAACACTTGTTAAACATTACTAATTCTGACACTTTTCATTAATTTATTGCGGCGAAGCAATGAAAAACTCTAAACTCTTTTGTTCTACATTAACTCTTACATTTTTTGGGGCGATTATTATAAAGGTTTGAAATAATCAATACAAGCACTTTATAAATCTTTGGATTTCAATATTTACATTTATTCTTACAAAACTCTATGAACACACCAACTTTAAAGTTGACACTTTTTAAGCATGTTTTTCTCATGAATTAGTCGATCGAGTGTGCGAGAGCGAGAGAGTCGATGATGCGATTGGTGCGGTGTCTTACAATCAAGTTATTTCAATGGGATTGGCACTTAGAGACAACTTTTATTTTGATTTCAAAACACAGATTGTTTACAAATGACACTTTTAGAGGTCGGTCTCTAAACTTGTGCATTGTTATTATGAATAACGGCCCCCTGACGATATGTCCGCGTGCGACATCATTTTTGGTGTTACATCAAGGGATTAACATTTTGGATAAGGAGAGAAAATGTGATTAAACTGAACTGAATCTTAATTATATTGTCATGTGATCATTTAAAATAGACTCAATGCACTCTAACACTTAACATGTACTACTACATTACGTCACAATGGTAGGTGGAGTTTTTAGTGATCATGAAAAACTCTCAAATGTAAATCTTTGAAATTTATATCAAACAACTTTGAATTGACTTTTTTCAATGATGTTGGTTTTGAATTTGATTGAATACCGAAAGACCGACCATGTCCATTAAATAGTTATGGGAGGTTTAAAGGGTGGATAGGACATAGTAATTCAAATCCATGATGCCAACCAGAACAAGGAGGATCCTACCCAGGGATAGCGACTATATATGAAAAATCCATGAGGTAAGAACAACAGAGGAAAAAATGAGAAATCGAGATTAATGCCCGACCTGAGAGAGCTTAACACTGGAATAAACCCAACAATGTTAGTTATGATGTTCTCGGTAAGCATTGAAGGTAAGATAGAAAAAGAAATGTAAGATAAAGTTAAAAGATAAAAAGCCCTCCAAACCGCATATCAGAAACTGGGTCAATACATAATTTTGTCGAAACATCTAAGTGTTGTCTGCATAGTGCGCGTGACATCATGGACCCAGTGACGCTTTGCACAACCCCGAGCCCTACCGCGCGAGAGCGCGTGGTCTCTCAACAACTCTTGTCCATTGCTTATACGCGTGCGTGCGAGTATCATCATTTTACTATCAACTTTCTCACTCTACACGTTAGTATATTAAAAAGGTGGCAGTCTCTCCAGCCTTCGTTCACTAAAAAACAAAGTGCTTATTGAGTCTAAAGCCAAAAGAGATCTATCTATAAATCACATTAGGAACTTGTCCAAATCAGCATGCAATTCACACACATGTGAATACCAAGTTTAACATATTAAGTGCTGCTGCGTCGTGAGCGCCATATCCTTATGATTTGCAAAACAGCGCGAGTGATTTCATTCATAATGAAATGGAACTCCTTGCTTGAGCCAACATCAAACAAGCTCATGGTAGGTGACTTTGTACGATTAATGTGTGAATCAAACTGTGACAACTGGAAAGAAAACGATGGAGCGATGCTAAAGGAACAATCTTGTTGCCAGTTTATACATTGACTGATTGCTGATGATGAATTTTTGCGCATTGATTAACACGCCATGTGTGTGCACAAAAACACGTTAGCAAGTGACACGTTTCCGAATTGATTCACTAAATTAATTTTTTTATTCAATCGGTGAGATAGTTACACGCCCCTCGGTATTAACTCATTCGTACATGTCTACTTATGAGACGTTTCGATAATGAGAACATCCTGAGTATGAGAATCTTATTACATATTTTAGAAAGATTCAATACTACAGCTGGAAATCCTGTCAAGAAGATTCTTCTTAAATTGAATCTATCTGATCACAGGTCGATCCTTACGGATTCGAAGGTTACTCCAACCAAACACGGGCGAATGACAAAGCCATATTCGTCCCCCTGCTTTATTGCTAACTGTTTTATTTCAGGAATATTTAAAGATGGTGATGGAGGTACCTGATTCCAGCTGACTCACAAGATTCATAGCCACATGCTCATACCCAACCGACAAATATAAAGACATCATGAAAGCTCAAGTACATGTTTCAAGACTTCCGCTACTCTGATACCGTACGTCCTTCTTGAAGCGACAAAGTGTTAAAGTTAAAGAAATTCAAGAAAGATGCATTATTAAAGCTTTTCAAGATTATCAAATCAAGAAAGGTATGAGCATGTCGGTCCAGAAGTCACAAGTTTACGAGATGGCAAAGTTTACAAGATGGCGAAATGAGATTATGCTTGGTTGATGATTTCAAGAAGCTCAAAGATCACATTCATGTCAAGACAAAAGAACTAGCTCAAATCCAAAGTCAATGATCACTACATCAAATCACAAGTTAATGATTGAAGTTAAAGACTACGAGCTCAAGACCGAAGTGAAAGCATAGTATGCTAAGTTTAAATTTTTGTAAATTGGAGTGACCTCCCTTAGGGGGAGATTGTTATAAATACAAAAAAGTGTCGGTCACTACCAATATAGTTAGTCGTAGCTCGTAGTAAGTTGTAAGGTTAAGTTAGAAAGCTAACCGGGCTCAAGTCCTATGGATAAGCCCATTAGAGGCCCTTATCCGGCCATTGTAAGGCACATATAAACCCTCTCCACACATGGAGAGGGTGTTGGTTGTTCATTTGTCACATTTTCACTAAGCTAATATTATCATTTTTCTTTCTCTCTTTAAGTGTTCATCCAACCATCTTTCTCTCTCTAAAACTCTAAGTGAATTAATCCATACTTGTGTTAAGATATTCTATAGTGCTTGATCATCATTTACTAGACCGCAGTGAGGTTAATTTATAGACAAAATCATATGATAAGAGGTGAAATAAATCCCGCAAAGCTCCTGTATTTGCAGCACTCCCTTTTAGTGCTATCCTGCTGAAGTATCCAAAATTAAGGAAAAATGCTCAATGAAAGAAGTTCTGTGCCTACCTTAGTAAGCATTTGGTATAAAAAATAAAAAAATTCAAAGTATAAGGCTTAAGTTTGGCACATGGAATCAGTACATGTTGTTCACCATCATTATTATCACGTTTTGCCTCTTTGAGATTTTTGTCTAGGTGCTCACTCCGCAACGGGCATGTTTATATGTCTTGTACAAGCCTATGGTAGCTATCTAGATTATGTCTATGCAATTGAGTGACTTCACAATATAAACCCTATATGAGTGGCCAAAGTGAATATCAATCAAACACATCCCATATGTAAGGTGCTCTATTATATGTCTATGCCTGAAAAGTTATTAAAATCAGTAAACACTTGTTAAATCCAAATTTTCTCCACGTCACGATAAATGATCTTGTTTTCTCGCTTTTGATTGCTTGAGGTCAAGCAATAGCTGTGTGGAGGGATTTGATAACGCCTAAATTATACATGTTCTTGGCGGCGTTATTTGTATATATTTTATCATTTCTTGTAAACTTTTGATACTTAATAGCATGAAATATATGCAGGTTCACTTGTAGACATCCTAAGCTCAAAAAGACCAAAATACAAGTGTTTATACTCATCGGAAGACAAGTTAGAAGAAAAGAAAGGGCTAAATCTAAAAATGCTAAGAAGTGCGTCGGTTTTCCAGCAAAGTGCGCCGCACTTCCTATCAAGTTTAAGAGAATTAAAGAGAATTAAATGAAGACTGCATTAACTCACCAAGTAGGCCGGTTTTATATGAAAGTACGCCGCACTTCCTTGCAGCATTAATGATTCTTGCACCGACATAGGCGAAGTATGCC
>BQNB010009655.1:78378-84993 GCA_026074375.1 Tanacetum coccineum
ATCATGAACTGTTAATTACCATAAGTAAGCACACGTGTTATAAATAGATCTATTTGGGCTTGAATATCCCCTGTCCAGGTTTGATGATTCTTACTAGTATTGGAGGTACCGATCAAACGGACATATAGCATGTCGAATCTTTGGGTAATCTTGGGTTAGATACCTGGTTTGGGCATTCGTAATTTGGCATTAATTTGCTGCATACTTTGTTTAGCTTCGGTTTCATGAGCTTTATGCAAACATAAATTCATTTTCCTTGTAATTGTTGTACGTGTTACAATAAATCATACGTTTATAAAAATTGCGATCCTTATTTATATTTTAACTAAACATATGAACTCACCAACGTTATGTTGATATTTTAAGCATGTTTTTCTTAGGTGCTTAGCTTTGGAACTCTTTGAATGAATTATGTGGAGTCTTCATGCATTGACTTCATTTTCCAAGAAATTATCTATCTTTATATACCGTTGTCTGTCAAAACATTTTACGCTTCCGCATTGTCTAAATTATCTTTTGATCTATGTATCAACTTTGTTTATTTAAATTAATGCAACAGTGTATTTTTATTTTCAAAACATCCATATAGTGGTCGTTCCCTTGTATCTTGTGTGATGAGTATCCATAACGTCACGCCCTCAAAATACCTATTCCGCTGCGATCAAATTTTGGGGGTGTGACATCCCTTTAGCATCACCAGTATTTTCAGTACCTACATGTGATAACTGGTTTGTACCTTTACCTATTCCAGACCTACTATCTCTCCCATCATCATTGGGTTCACTTGATAATTCTTCCTCTAGGTCAGTATTGAAAAAATATTAAACCATTTACATTTTCCAACTGAAAATTATATTCTTTATTTTCATAATTGTTTTTAAAAGCAAATACTATTTCATAAAATTTAGGGTTATTATACAAAGATGTTACTAAACTTTACGTGAATGTTCGATTAATGTACTAAAGTTTCCTTTTGTTCACTTGGGTTACTAAAGTTATGAAACATGACTTTAAGGTTACTAAAGTTATGAAAATATATGTAAACATCACTTAACTTGTAAAAACGCGACATTTATGTTACTTAACTTATCAAAAAAATATGTATTCAGGTTACTCAAATAACAATGAAATTATAGTGAGGTATGCTTCTTATAAGTTTAGTAACCTAAGTGAACAAAATAAAACTTTAGTACCTTAATCGAACATTCACATAAACTTTAGTAATCTTTGTATAATAACCCTTAAAATTTAACATCTCTTGAATAATAAAACTTTTTACTTTTAAGACCATACAACTTATATCTTTTTTATCAAAGGAATAACCAACAAACACATACTTTTTTGACCTAGAAGAAAACTTATCATCATTATTCAACACAGTAGAAAAACATAAACATCCAAAAACTTTTAAGTGAGAGAGATTTGGTTTAACTTTAAAAATCACTTAATAAGGTAACTTTCCAAACAACACAGAGCTAGGTGTCTTGTTAATTAAGTAAACAGCAGTTAGCACACATTCAAACCACATGTTCAAAGGAACCCCCCCTGAAACATGTGGGACCTAGCAACATTCAATAAATGTCGATGTTTTTTATGCTATACCATTCTATTAAGGGGTGTATGCACATGAGGTTTGATGAAAAACATAATTTTCCTTACAAAATTTATCCATATTATGATTCCCAAATTCACTTCCATTATCACTTCTAAAAACTTTGGCATTTTTATTAAATTGATTTTAATCAGATAATAGAATGTAGTGATATTAGAAAATACTTCATCTTTCTTCCTCAACAAAAAACTCAAACAAACCTAGTGTGATCATCAAACATAGTTGGTATGCGTTTAATTACACATACTTTTCACCTTTAAAATCGACCCTAAACGATCAAAAACGCACATAAAATGCCATAAATATGCCTGTTTTTGTGTTTGTGCTGTGCAGGTACCGGATATTCACTAAAGGACAAAAACGAAGCTAAACCAGACAAAACTGAGCACGGATTTGGAAAGAGCGCGAAAAACTGAGGCCAAGGGTTCAGAAAGGTTGAAAAAGGAGCTAAAACGGAAATTTCCGGATCGACTCGACAACGTTTGAGAATTTGATGAAGTCAAGACGAAGTCAAAGTCAACACCGGGATATGGCATTGAAAAGAGCATCAAAAACCGAGCCCGAAAACGTAAACTGTCAAAAGTGGGCCCACCCGTACCCACCTAGTGGGCCCGGGTCAGCCCACTTATCTACAAAAGCCCAAATTCCTTTATTAAACCTAACGGGCCCATTTTGCCAATATAAGCCCACAAGCCCATAGCCCTAACGCTGTTATGCCACAAGGACGTGTGGTGAAAGAGTCTATATAACCCTCAAGGGCTAAAACTGCCAAACCCTGAAACTTATAAACCCCACAAGGACTACTTTTGCAACAAACTCATACACTCTTAGGGACTAAATTTGCCAACCACCAAAACTCTTTACCCTGCCTATTTTAAACATAAACCCTAAACCCCTCCTTTTCCCGCCAAATCACCCATCACCATCCCCATCACTTTCTACCTCGTTTAACCTGCAACTAACAGACAAAAAAACCTTCCCCACACCCACATGGCCTCGTGACAAGCTGGAAATCCCTTGAAAGCTCATTGGTCAAGAAAACGAAGGGTTTAGATTACTTTGCTTGGGCTCAAAGACAAATCAATGACCAAGATTGATTGGGCATCCCTCTCACACAACAAACACACCCCTCATCTGTGTGTATGAAGAAACACAGCTCATGAGCAAGCTTTTAGTATAAATACAATGTAATAGTTAGGGTTAATGTCTTGTCGAATTTTTAAGTATACAAGGAAAAAGCTTGTAAACTGAAATCTTTGTACCTTTTTAATATTATCTTTTAATTAAATTGTCATTTTAATTCAGTCATTTAAATCTTGTCATCTTAATTTCTTGCAAATTTACTGTTTTTCTTTAAAAGCTTTTCATTTAACTTTTTGTCTTTAAATTACTGTTGATTAAGCTTATATATAAGCTTTTAAGTTGCTAAAAGCCTCTATATAAGTTTCTGTTCATTTCTGTTAAAAGGAATCAAAGTCTGTCAAGTTTTCTTAAAACTTAAGGGGGTGTTTGGTTTAGTGGAAAAAACAGGTCATAGTGTGTAAAAAAAATCCTTTTGGTTTTTGGGTCACTTTTGGCAAGTCATTTTCAAGTAAATTTAATCTGTTTTTAAAGTATTTCAGTTTCAAAAACTGTTTTTGAAGTTTTTTTTAAGTATCTTTCAAAACTGGGGTGACAACAATTTTGTAAGAGCTCATTTAAGTCAAGCTTTTCAAACCTGTTTTTGAACTAGTTTTTGTGTCTTCTATAAGTGTCTAAAAGAATGGTTTATAGTCCTTTTGGTTTTACCCTTTTTCTTTAAAAAAAACTGTCAATAGGTTGTTAAGTTTTTTTTTAAGTCTAAAACTGCATTTTTGAAATCCCATTATCAGATGGTAGCTTTTGTTTTTAGCTTTCAATCTTTGGTGCACAAGCTCACTTAGAGCTATACTCAATCTGTTTTAACTCTATTTTTAGTTTTGAGCTCATTTGCCAGCTGCTTTTAAGCCCCTTTGAAACTAGTAAAAATCTCCCCTGGTGCTAACTGCTGTTTTTACAGCTTCTTTTTGTTGCTTATTTTTAAGCCTTATTCTTAGATTCTTGCATTTATAGAGAGCCAATAAGCCCCTCTATAAGCTCATACAAGCTATTCACCTTAAGAGTCCCTTTAGTGCTTAAAAATAAGCTCCAAAGAGACCCCTTTTGACTGCTAGGTATGCTAGTTAGGCTTATAGCTTATCTTGGAGTTCTGGCTTATTTGGTCTAGTTCCTTAGCTTTTTCTTGCTCCTAGTAGCTTAATAGGTTAGCATAGATATTTTCCTTAGCTTATTTCATTTGGCCTTAGCTTATTTTCCCTTTTAAGAGCTTATCAGTTTAGAACTCTTTTGCCTTAGTTTAATATAAAGTAGTATGCCCCTTTATTGTTGCTTATTTTCCCTGCTTGTTTGTTTATTTCTTTATGCTTATTTTGGTAGCTTTAGGCTTATTTAGTGTAGCTAGTACTTGCTTTGCTTATTTCTTTGATACAAAGGCTTATTTGTTTTTTTTAAGCCTTAACTAGTTTAGCTAAAAAAAATCCCTAGTTTAAAAATTAGCAAACTGCCAATTATTGTCCCTTTTCCAGCTTATTTTTTTGGTTTTAAGAAAGAGTGATAGTTATGAAAGTTGCTTATTTACATGTGCTTTACAAGTTTGTGCAAAAAGAAAAGTAAAAAATTTCTATTGTAGCAATAAAAAAAAGAGAGGGGCCAGGACTCGAACATGCGACCCTCCCTTTAAACACACATGCACTTAACCATTTGCTCCAATAGCTCATCCAGTATTTCTTTCCCTTAGTTTATTTTTAAAGCCTTTTTGACTTTTAAGCTTTCAGCCCCTTTATTGCATAATAACAGCTTATTTTTAAGCTGAATTTTCAGTTTCAAATTTTTCTTAGGATCTTCATAGCTTAATTGATTTTTCCTAAATTTTTCATAATTTTTTATAATCATTTAATATTTTTTATCATTTATTTTCCTTTAGACTGTTTTTTAATTATAATAAATTAAATAAAAATCAAAAAAATATTTTTCTTTTTTAGAAAATTTTCTTTTATCATTTTTAACTTAGGAAAAATATAAAAACTTTTGTAGGGTCATTTTTGTAAAATTTTAATTTTTAAAGAACGAGTTTCAAATCCGTTTTTTTTGTTTTCTCGTTTTAGAACTAAATTTAACTCCGTTTTCGTTCTAGTCTTTTTCATTCTTACTTTTTAGTCAATTACTTTTAGGAAAAGTAAAAAAAATTCACTTAGGGTTTAATATTTCAAATTTTAGGTTTTTAGTCACGTTCGTTTTTAACTTCCGTCTTTTTTTATTTAAGCCCAATTGCCTTGATTTTATGTTCCCGTAGTTCTAAGTTTAAATTTTCGTGCCAATTTATGTTTTTCCCGTAGATTTAAGTTTTTCTTTAGTTCAAATTGCATTAATTTTTGTAGTTTTAGAAACCAAATCATATCTTTGATCATTCAAACTCCAATTTTCCGACTGTACCGATTTTCAAGCACAGCCTCGTTGGGATAAACGACCCGGGAATACTCTATACTACTTCTCGGTTTCATTGATTATTTTTGGATTATACTTATTATATATATATTATTATATATTATATATTATATATATATAAGGTCTAGTTTAAAGAGCAATCAACCACCCACCTTAAGGCAATGATCGACCAAGGCGTTACTGTTGCATTAGCGGCACGTGATGCTGATAGAAGCATGAATGGTGATGACAACCATAATTCGGGAGCGGCTGTCAGAAGGACAGAACGCATTACTCGAGAGTGCACTTACAAAGACTTTATGAAATGCCAAACCCTATTTTTCAAAGGCACTAAAGGAGTTGTCGAATTGACCCAGTGGTTTAAAAGGATGGAAATTGTGTTCCGCATAAGCAAATGCACTGTGGAAAACCAAATCAAGTTTGCCACATGTACTCTTCTTGGAATTGCTCTATTGTGGTGGAACTCTCACGTTAGGACTGTTGGTTACGATGTTATGTATGCAATGACTTGGACATACTTGAAAAAGAAGATGACTAACAAGTACTGCCCGAGGGGCGAGATTAAAAAGCTCAAGGTCGAGTTGTAGAATCTGAAAGTAAAGGGTACCGATGTGATAGGATACAACCAACGTTTCCAGGAACTGGCATTGATATGTGTCAGGATGTTTCCTGAAGATTCTGATAACATTGAAAAATATGTCGGTGGTTTGCCCGACATGATTCACGGAAGTGTTATGGCATCAAGGCCGAAAACTATGTAGGATGCTATTGAAATGGCAACTGAACTGATGGACAAGAAGATCAACACTTTTGCTGAACATCAGGCTAACAATAAGAGGAAGTTTGATGACACTTCCAGAAATAATCAAACCAGCAGCCGCCTCCCAAAAGGCAAAATGTGGCACATGCATATTGTGGATCTGGTGAGAAGAAACCTTATGGAGGTTCCAAACCTCTGTGTCCTAAATGCAACTATCACCATGATGGTCCATGTGCTCCCAAATGCCACAAGTGCAACAGAGTTGGCCATCTGGCCCATGATTGTAGGAGTCCTGCAAATGCCAATACTGCCAACAACCAAAGGGGCAATGGGGCAGGTCAGAAAGCTACTTGCTACGAATTTGGAGCCCAGGGATATTTCAAGAGGGAGTGTCCAAAACTGAAGAACAACAACCAAGGCAACCCAGTAGGAAATGGAAATGCTCCAGCAAGGGCTTATGCAGTGGGGAATGCAGGAACAAACTCGAATGCCAATATTGTTACAGGTACGTTCCTCCTAAACAACCATTATGCTAAAAAAAATCGATACGGGTGCCGATAAGAGTTTCGTATCTACTGCATTTAGTTCCTTGATTGATATCATCCCAATTGCATTAGACAATGGTGTGGACGTCGAGTTAGCTGACAGTAGAATAGTTTTATTTAATACCCTTATTCGAGGTTGTACTTTGAATTTCCTAAACCACCCATTCAACATTGAC
>BQNB010009656.1:0-43202 GCA_026074375.1 Tanacetum coccineum
AGGGTCACCCTGACACCATACCCAACTTTAACCACTTCGTTAACAAGTTTCACTAGTTAGTCACAATTTGTTCAAAACTGCAGAATTTTTATGTGACTTAACGTACTCAAAAACTCTACTTACTGACCTCCATAATTCATACCAAAAATCACCTATGTTCATTTATGAGTATATTAACTATCGCATGATTCCCAAGAGCCATTTACATGCATAAGTACTCCTAAGAAAATCATACTTTAAAACAGTCCCAATTCAGATCTGTTTGCACACTAAAAAGTTTGGACCTAAAAACCATACTTTAAACTCCTGTAGAAGGAATAATCTAAATTCGAATTTCAAGTGGAGGTTTTATACCTTGTAATCTGACCTAAATCTGACCTGTATTTACTGCTTTGACAACTTTTCTTGCAACCAACGTTTAAATGACTTCCCGACCTTAAAACTTTTCGAGGCCAGATGTTCTGGAAACTAGACTCTCTGAGTTACGTTATAGACACCGGAAACTTGACAAAATCTATTACCATCATTGAGATAACAGCCGAACAACACATCCCTAAATTCTGTCCTAATCTAAATCATGTTCTAACGCGATCTAAACCCTAACGAATACACCCATATGATCTAATTAAACCCTAATCATTATAACATGTTTATTATGTCATTAACTACAGATGTTATGAAACACTAATTATCCATCATAATAATTATTACATGTTTTTAATGATAATTAACTCAAAGGATTATAATTTATACCTTAAATATTCGAATCTTGAACTCAAAAATCACCAAACTTGAAAAAAAAATTCTTCTTTTACCTCTAGAGCTAAAATTCGACTGGGGACAATTAAAAACAAGGGGAGAAAAGGTTTTTTGGTATTATAAGGTTTACAAAAAGTTTAGGATAGATATCTTTTACAATTTTAATTAGAGAGTAGGAGTTGTTTTCCTTTTTTCCTTTATATATATAGTGAAAATATATATATATATTATATATTGATTGTTTTTATTTTATTATTTAGTTATTACTTAAGTATTCTGCCATTACCGTAATTTTTTTATAAAAACCTAGCTATTTGAGTATACCTTTTTCGTAAACGCAATTTACAAGACTTTAAAATTGAAATAACTTTTCATTTTTATTGTTAACCTACTAACTTTATCCGAAAAATAAATTTACATTTCATTCTTATTCTAACTACTAACACCTATTTATATCTAACATTACTAACACATAAATACATATACGTATAATTACTTACATAATTAACGCGAAACCGCTTCAATCACCAAAATCATTTCCTTGTCACCAAAAGTGAACAAATGTAACTCCACAAAATCCAACACAAATCCAATCTCATTGAGAACAACACGCTCAATGGATTGATAGATCCAATCTCACAATATCCCCATAAACACAATAAACACATAATAAGCACAAATAACACATAAACCATACATTTAAACAGATACATAAGACAACCAACGTTTGACAAACCTGCTCAAGTTAGTGGTAGTCACGATATCTCCTCCCTTTAGAAATCTCATCCCGAGATTTAACCAAAAGGTTCAACTCTATCATTACCAAACAATTAATCCGAGGATACTTATCTTTCAAGTAGTCCACGCATACCCATGTTAAACTCAAAGTTCACACCTGACTTCAACTAACTTTCACAAGATATCTTACTGCTAACCACTTTGCCTGCCCACAAAAGGGTACGCATAGCAGCATAACCGCTCCAAACGAAAAATACACATCCAACTACCTGAACCTCGCCCGTCATCGAGAAACTTACAAAAACCCATAGAGTTGTTAACAACTCATTTTATAAAACCCGCCTTCATGCGACTCATCGAACGAAGAACTTTCTTAAAACGAAATTATAAATTGTTAGCAAAAATCAAACGTTTTTGAAAAATCGCTACGACTTCATAGTTTAATATCATAAAGATAAACTTTAAGCCAAATTCACACAAACACATCAAAGGTCATACTAAGGTCTACAAGAAACCTTACGTACCCAACATTATACTAAAAACTCAATTATATCCTTCTAACCCTTGCTCAACGAACAAGTTTGGAAACCAGGTTTACCTGAAGTCCTAAAGGACCTCGCTTCCGAGCCCAAAACCTGACTTAACTATCACCATCCTCTACAGTTAAACTCATAACTTCACAGTCCTATTCTTAACAGGTTACGTCAACACAAGAAAGTTTTGTGCAACCTCGATCCTCATCCATATACATGTAGACTGAGCATCCGCCAATACTACTTTAGGTTTACACATAATCGTGCCATGTACTCCACTTCATTTCCTTAGCAATCTCAACCGACTGACTCTACAAAGGGACCGATCATTCAAAGAAATCATCAAATGGCCCTACATACCTCGGAGCTAGACTTACTCCTTTTTCCCGCGAAGCGAATTACACCTTTCCAAGCGACACTTTTTAGCATAACCCATCTCCTACCAAGTCCATACTCTAACGGTTTGCGTCTATTATCACATAGCTCTTTGACGTCCTCTTGCCGTTTGAGCTCTCTTATCAACACCACTTTTAATCATCGTCTCTTGAACCAACCTAGTCCTATCAAACTACTTTTCCCCAATCTTAGCCCAAAAAACAGTTCGGACCTACACTTCCTTCCAAACAATTCTTCAAACGGAGCACACCAGAATGCTCAGATTGATAACTACCCCCAAAATCGATAACACAATTCCTCATATATCGCTCCAAGAGGATAAATCATAATTTTCACATGTCAACCGCTTGAAGATGCTAAGCAGTACTCCAAATCTAATCGCGTCACTAACTCTTTCTGCATCGTCTGCCCAAAACTACTAGGTAAATCATCCCTCTAAATCTTAGTTGATCTGTCACCAAATTCCATTCCTTCTATTATCTCATCATCTAAATCCTTGTCAACTTCAAATCTTTAGAATGCCTCTTGTATACTAGAAATGAGCTACTATTGTCAGTCTATCGACCAGACACCCAAATCACACCGATACTCACTACATGACCATGGTAATGATTTAGTGAGAAAAACCATGGTGCTCCTATCTCATTTTCACGTCAATATCTCAGGCAATTCAGTAGTCCAAAAGTCTTAGACATCACAACTTTCACCTTTTAAACAAATCCAAACTTGCTATCATAGTAACTATATATTTTCCAACACTGGCTTACCATACATTCTCCAAGGTTATAGAGTACTCTTATCCCTCACCGATGGTACAATTACCTTGATGCGCGCCTCATCATTACTACACCCATCATCCCACTAACAGAACTCATAACATCCATATAAATACAAACTCTCTCTCCTGTTTGCTTTTCCATCAGTTAATCTAAACCATTTATTAATGTCTGCGAGTACTTTCTCTTGCATAAACCGCCTCACTTTGGGCTGTCTGTGATCATTCCTCTTACTTCTATTGAAAATTTCATGACCACGCTCGAACACATCAAGGTTTCACTGTTCCTTCCTACTTAAACGGCCTTAATCACCAACATTTATCCATACCTGGGATGGTAGCGAATTCATACTCATACTTACTATACAATTTAGATCCGATAAATACAACCAATCATTTGCTCTCTTTCCATTTGTGGTCTAGTCAACACATTTCTGCTGGCGGTTATGGCTTCTCTACCATAGGACGTCTCACTTGAAGTAGCCAATAACTTGTATAACACTTTGACTGTTAGTCATGACTTTGCTTTATCGTGCTTAGTTTCACTCTCCGCTTTCTACTCAACGCATCAACCACTACATTCGATTATCGAAGCATCACACAAATCAATCTTCAAAGTCTGAAAGCCTCTTAACGTTTCTGCGCCCCCTCATCACTTTTCTATCCCTCTCAGTATGGAAGTAATGGGTTATAACAATCTTAGAAAAGTTTGCGATAAACGTAGTAAGTAAAAGCCATCCTTAAGAATAATCAAAATCTCGGATGGTTGACAAGTACTTCCCAACTCTTTCACTGCTCCCACTAGTAACCTTAGCATATCAACTTCTACTTCCTTAGTAAATTTCCAACTCTAACTTCAAATGACTCCATGCTCCTCGTGTCTTAAAAACATCATTGGGTGCTCCTTACGGAAATGCACTAGGTACGTATGAAACCTTCGTCCTTGCAACTCTTGAAGTTAGTTCAACAATTCATGCATTTCCAAACGTGCCATATCGATATGAACCTTCGCGAACTTTCTCGTCTCCAGGAACTAATCTACCGGAACTCAACTTGTCTTTGCGTGTCATTGACAAGTCTTCCGAAAGCACGACAATAAAGTCTCTTATACGACAGAAATACCACTCAATATGCGATTTCACCAACCTTATGTCATTAAGGTTTCACAACTCCTTGAGTACGGGTTCACCATGAACCCAAGTATCGTCATCGACCTTCCCAACGGTATCCAACCACCTTCCCATGACATACTACCGC
This sequence comes from Tanacetum coccineum, assembly GCA_026074375.1. Lineage (NCBI taxonomy): Eukaryota > Viridiplantae > Streptophyta > Magnoliopsida > Asterales > Asteraceae > Tanacetum > Tanacetum coccineum. Next base: position 4,459 of record BQNB010009656.1, read on the forward strand.
AAACTTCCTCTTGTGACAACCGGATCCATTCCACAAGCACATCAAAGCTTCCACGACGCAACGTATCAACGAACCCAAGGGTTTACGAATAGACGAATAGGATAACAAACGAATATCTAGTCAAAGGCTAGAATGCATATAGGATAATCCACATATTAAAATAGACGTGATCAAATGACATAAAAAATCCTTTGAAAGAAAGATACTAATATGCACCGAGGCAAAACACAAACGCAAGAAATAACATACATACCACGACAAAATAGCGACATAAGAAAAAAAAATATCAATAACGAAAGACGGAAATTCCTTATACCAATATCGACATTATCGAAAGACCAAATTAAAAATTGTTTTTATAAAAATCATTTTAAAATTAAGAAAGTCACATTAAATAAAAATCGTTTTAAAATAATAAATAAAATTGTCTTAATTTTAATCTTATAAAATATCTTCTGTTTGTCATAAAAAAGATCTAAGAGATTGGTTATCAATGTTAATAGTCTACCTTACCTACAATGAATCACTTTAAACCAACTTTTAATAATTTATTTAACCGTTGAAAATTTTTCATATCCTATTTGTATAGACAATTTAAACATATTCTATTTACAAAGATCATTTTAAACACAGTTTTTCTCAAACACTAACACAATGCTTCCAAAGAGTTTTATAATTAACATCAAGTAATGAAAATTATTTACTGCAAACAAATGACAGACCAACATACAAACAGGGATCGTAAAAACACCTACACACGCAAACAACTATTCAATTGATTGAAAAACTAAAGAAAATACCATAGAACCATAATACTGCAAAATAATATTAAAAACGAACGTCGTATAAGAAAAGCTCATCAAGAACGTTACTACCCTAAACGAAAACGTAAGGGCTTATCCAAAATAACGATCAACCAAGCACACCTAAAAGCATCGATACTACAACGTCGCCAACGGTTTTACGAAAACCGAGTGATATCAAATAAAGTAGTAATTAAGCCACACTAATATGTTAGGAACGAATTAGGCTTAAAAAGAACCTTTGATTACTCAACAGTAATCAATGCAATGAAAGAATAACTGAAACCAGCCGGTTATAATCTAAAAGCAATTCCGAACAACCAATATACATTCGGAGACGACCGATATAGGAAAATCAGTGTCCTGTACAAACAAATGACATTAAGGGATGCGTAACGTTATACTTTAGGAAATCCGAACAAACAACCGATGCAAACGAGACCAACCACAAATAACAATGGCTCTTAATCCCTCAAATACGCGAAAGAAGATAAACTGAGCGACGTCGAACAACTCAACTTAACATATCAACCAATTGAGGGTAAGTAGAATAATTCTCCTACCATAACCCTCCTCCTTATCATGAATACAACACATACATAGAAAAACATATTACGACTACCACCCTACATTCAAACACAAATAAATGCAAATCATCGTCCCAATAGCTACGTGTGTTAATCATTAAAATTAATAAGGCCACCAGTAATTATAAGTGCCACTCCTACATACGTGTACTTACTTCCAAGATTACCCAAATCAGTCATAATTCACATATAAGCACATATACCACATTGCACATCTTAAACCACTCCAACTTAACACATAAAAGATGCTCCATCAAATAAAGATTTACATATATCCAATTGCATACGAAACGACCATAAAGGAACTAAAGCTCTGCAACGACTTTCCAAAATACAAAATATCCGAAAGAAATAACACCAGCATAACACTATGCAGACGAGTAACGGACGTGATAAGACTCTGCTGTCCTCGCTTTGGTTTGACTTTGCCTACCCTATTACGCTAATATCGACAAACTATCAACTATCATATCATCCTTCGTTTTCCACAAGAGCTCCTTATAAAAACTAAGGTACAGTTGGGAAAACGGTTCCCCAACGAGACTTCTTACAGTAGGGGTGAAAAACAATCAAAAGATACTAAGAAAGTTAATACATATCATAACCAATAAAAGTAGGCAAAAATAACTAAATGAAACTTAGCAAAATACGAGATATATAATCTATGCAAAAATAAGGGAAGCATATACATTTATAGCATTAAGAGCACTTAAGCCCTAAAATTCATCACTGAAGGACACCTAGGTTATAGTCTAGGCTTAACCAACCTACTTCCTCTATAACCATTGCTCTGATACCAATCTTTCACACCACTGCCAATGCGGAAACAACAAGTCGTAACAAGAAATGGATATCATCACAACACATGGAGACTATTATAAGAGATACTAAATGAAATACTAAAAGTAACAAAGAACAAAGTGTCCTAACAATACCCAAAACTAATGGAGTCATTAATAATGAAAAAGAGGTCTCGTCAATAATTAAATACATACAAAACATAATCCAAACAATTAAGCTAACGCCATTTTATTCAAACAGAAAACATAAAAAACTCTAAGCAACCAACGTTGTCTTTCTACTAACCACTTCGCTCTTTTTAGCACCATTAAGCTCACCTGAAAATGATGCTTAAAAGCGTCAACATAAAGTTTAGCGAGAAAATATGTTTGCGACATACAACAAATCCCAAAATAAACATTCAATTATCTGCAGCCATTACCCAAAAACAATTTCATGACAACATCTAACAACAAGCGGGACGGAACGTGCCACGATCCACAATAATATCACTACAATATGCGCTACATGGCGCTCAAAATTAGCTCACATCTTAACCATCAATTTGTCACAACTGTCGTTTTCATATGGGATCCACAATACCAAACAATCAAATCATAACGCAACGGACGAACCGTCCCACAATCCTATCACCATAACTACAACAAGGCTTAAAAAACATTTTAACAACGACAACAATCAACATCATTGCTCACCCTAAAAATAACATATAAAAAGGGCTATTAAACATCGACCCTTTGCTTACGCTTCGCAAAAGATTCCAACAAAAAGCTTCATAAACAACTAGCACAAATCCAAACAACAAAATAACTCGTGTTACATGATACTAAATCAAAAAGCTTAATGCACATGTAACAATCATATGATGTTGTCAAAGTGCCTATTAACCCCATGGGTCACCCCGATCACCATACGACAACTTTAACCCCTTCATTACCAAGTTCACTATTTAGTCACAATTTGTTTCAAAACGTAGAATTTTAAGCGAAAATTTAACGTACTCAAAACCTCTACACTTAACTGACCTCTATACTTCATATCAAAAATTACCTATGTTCATTATAGTGTATTAACTACCTCATGAATCCCACAAGAGCCATTACATGCACAATACTCCTAAAAAATCAAACTCAAACAGCCTAATTCGGATTCTGTTTGCACACTAAAAAGTTTGTAACATAAAACCATGACTTAGACTCCAAATAATAAGCTCTCCTTTAGGACATTTCTAATTAGACACATATAACTAAACTCTTGTAGATGGGCTAAGCAAAATTCGAATTTTAAGTAGGGGGTTTTAACCTCTAATATGACTAAAACTGACCCGTATTAACATGCAATTGACAAACTTTACTTTGCAAACAGAACAGTTGAGCTTACTTCCCCGGCCCGACAAAAAACCCTCGAGGCTGGATGTTCTGGAAACTTAACTCTCTTGAGCTCAACATAGGCACTGTAAACTTCATCAAAAGCATTACCATTATTGAGATAACAGCCGAACAACACAGCCCTAAATTCTGCCCTAACTAAATCAGTTTTATACGCGATCAAACCTGAACGAATACACCCATATGATTTTAATAAACCCAAAATCACTATAACAAGTTTATTATTATCATTAATTACAGATGTTTATAAACCCTAATGAATCCTTCATAATAATTATAACATTTTTTTAATGATAATTAACATCAGAAGGATTATATATATACCTTAAATCCTTCAAATCTTGAACACAAAAATCACCTAGCTTGAAAAATAATTTTTTCTTCTTCTCGCTTTGATAAAATTCGTTGGGACATTAAAAACAAGGGGATAAGGGTTTGTGGTATTTATAAGTTTACAAAAAGTTTATAGGATAGATAACTTAATAACCAATTTTAATTGATATTAATTTTGTATTCTTGTTTCCTTTCTTTCTTTTTTGCCGCTTTCCCCTTTATATAATATATTATAATATATATTTTAAATTAAATTACTTAATAAATTACATTACTTAGTTTTTTATAAAAACCTAAGTCCTATTTGAGTAGATACCTTTTTGCGTAAACGCAATTTACTACTTTTAAAATAAATAACTTTCATTTTTATTTTAACCTAATTTTTCCCAAAAATAAAAAATTCATATTTCATTCTTAATCTAACTACTAAACACCTATTAATACCTAACATTACTAACACATAAATACGTATACGTATAATTACTTACACAATTAACGCGAAACCGCTTCAATCACCGAAATCATTTACTTGTCACCAAAATTGAACGAAATGAACTTCACAAAATCCAACACAAATCCAATCCCATTGAGACGACCACGCTCAATGGATTGATTATCCAATCTCACATATCCCACATAAACACATATTAGCACAAATAACACATAACCCATACATTGAAACAGATACACAAGTCAACACTAACGGTTTAACTAACCTGCTCAAGTCATGGTTGTCACATGATTGATAAATGGTCATACGAGATTACTAAAATTGACTTGCAATGTTTTTGTATGCATTAGATTTCTAAGTGGTTTAATTGGTATTTCAGTGGTTATTTGGATGCAATTGTTGTTGATTGCAAGCATTAGTTCTTTCACTAGTTATTTGGACTATCAGTTGACATTTAAATGTCAAAAAGTTGACATTTAAATGTCGAAATTGAACCATAGTAAGGATTTGAGGTTTCACATGATGTTTTGTTCTTAATACAAGGACATCGAGGATCAAATTTGTTGACTTATAAAAGCCAAAAAGGGGTAAAAGTGGATACATAATGACAAAAACCAGTATACTTCATTTTTTGGACAAACATTTGAGTTTTAAAAGTCAAAAATTATCAACTGGTGTAATTTTAGAGGTCATTGACTTATGATTCAGAGGTATCAATGACATGTACTAAATTATGGTCAATCATCAAGAAAATACTAACATCTGTAACAAACAAGCATTAAGAACATGGTAAAATCCAAAAACAATCATCAAGAACAGCACACTCATAAACAAACCAACAAAGATCATATTCATAAACATAAACCCTAACATAAACATCATGTTCACCAACATAAAAACCAGAAAATAACCTACAAATAACCTACAAAAATACTACTCGCGTACCGAAATGATTACTCCTTATTTTCTCTAACCATAACACATCTAGACACCCCACCAATCTTCAGCACAAATAAATACAACCTAACCACAAAATGATCCAAAACCCATCTCTAGCCTCATAATCGTAAGCAAAAAGAGATCTTTTTTCTGCAAATTGAAGACGCGAGATAATCTTAAACTAGTTTCAACACTTCATCATGTCAAAATTGTAACTCCTTTTTAGAAGAATAATTCACAACTCTGCAACGCATCTAATGATCCACTGATCCACGCGAACCTTCCAGTTTAGCAATGAACAACTGCCTTTCATTAGCACAATCAAGCAACTCCTCCCTTAATTTGGTTAGACATGTTGCAAACTGAATATCCTTCGCCGTCTCCCTCTCAAAATAAACCAACATGCCACCAGCCAACACCCTTGAATTAACAACCACGACGAGTTCCTCAAGACTCACATAACGAGCCAATATTTACTTTGTCTTGAATATATGTGTTTTGGGTATGCAAAGGATATAGGGTATGAAGACTTCATATGATCAATCCTTAAATAGCAAATACTATATGGAAATGAATGGCCTTTAAAAGTTAAAAATGTAATAATTAGCTTGAAACGAAACGACGACTCAAGACAAACATCTAAAGGCTCCATGCAAAATATCATAATTAGTTCTTATCACATTTGTTGCAAATTTAGTCGCTCAACATAACTTTCTTTGAAAGACAAGGGAATAAGGCGGGAAAGTGTAAAAAGCCTAAAACGATATGAGGACCAAATGTGTAATAGAAAAAAGACAAAAAATGATAACAATAGCGGATACTTTTTGAATTATAAGTCAGGGACCAACGATAACATTTTGTTTTAGATGGAAAGACCAAAATACTCATCATGTACAAGTCACGTGGGGTGAAATAACATGTAAAAATAAGTAAAGTTAGGTGTTAGGGACTAAAAGGGAGTGAAAACGCCCACGTTAGTGACTGTTCCGGCAAAACCCTAAAACGGAGGACAAAACGTACGGACGAAGTCTACTTTGAGGACCAAGTGTGTAATTTAAACAACAAAAAAAAGTTGTTGAGGGTGAAAGAACCGGGTCAAAATAGAAAGTCGGTTTTACAAATTACACACCACACAAACAAACCCCAAATAAAGACAGACGTCGATATGTCAAAATCATAATTCATCATGGCTTCTTCAGGTACACCTTCATTTGGATCTACAAATAATTTATGATTTTGTGTGCCTCGTGCAATTTAGATAATTGTTTGGTATTGCAGAATATGCGGCGAAGAATATTGTGGCAGAACTTGAAACAGCCTCACAGTTGAGGGCTGCAGGATTCTTTATTACTAGAAGACCATGGCTTGGTATTTCTTTCTTTCTATTGTCTAATGGCTTGCTTTCATTTTCTTTATAGGTTGTTTTTTTATTCTTACCATAAAACATTGCTATCTTTTTGTTACAAATAATGTCATTAGTTTGCACAAAAACAGACCAATTGTACTAAAAGGCCAAAATACCTATGGATGAAATTTATTAGAAAAGCAGATGATATCATGAAAAATGAATCCGCCGTCTTGAAATTAAGCAATACCTCCAACATAGGTTATTTTCTCGAATTCAATGTTCGTGGGATTTGTTGATGTCATTTGTCCTTTTTACAAGATTGTTATTCATCGTCCTGATGTCATAAATTTGTTAGTTTGCCCATTTGGGTGATTTTTTTTTTTAATTTTAAGATGTTGCATTTTCACACGTTTTTTTTGTTTTTGGTATGTGGATGAGTGCAGATATGTATGGGGTTAACGTAAGACCAGTGGCTCCTTTTGGTAGCACCTATAATAAACCAGTTGTTGATTCATCTCTGATACATAGAAGCTTGCCAGATGAATTACTTTTTGAGGTATGATAAGGTTCTGTGTTTGTATAAGTATGACAAGTTGTTTGTGTCTTTTGTTAAGGAATTGTATATTTTAATTGAGACTCTGGTTTTCGTAACGGATTCTTTAATGAAATACCAAAACCAATCTACTTTTCTGGGGTTGTCATTGTACTACTTTTTTGTACAACGAGATGTTATAAGACGTAGTTATGTATGTCCTGTTTGGGTCAGTTGTAAGTTGTAACTTAAAGCCGGCTTTTACAATGATTATTTTTATATATTATTTTAAATTTTAATTTATGTATCTAAAAAATGTTAAACCCTACGAGCTACAAAATGACCCAAACGGGATACAAAGCCGTCTTATAATGTTGGAAATGTACAAAAAAAAAAAAACACTAAATCGGGACAAATGGAGAAGTAAATTGGTATATACAAGCCTAAATTTATAGTATATACAAGCCTAAATTTTCTAACTTATTATCTGATACATTCTACTGGATCGGCCCAAAATGAGCCTACCCCCCACCGTACCGAAGTTTAGGGACCTAGCAAACCACAATCCTGGATCGCGATTCCGTAGAGCTATTCGCGTTCCTGGTGACAAAACTTTGTCATAGTCCTTTACGATTAATATCTCTTTGGAAAATATGTTATCTGGTTATGTAATATTCGTTTGGAACAACTCCTTTCAAGTTAGTATAATGTTTTAAACTATAGCCAAATGATGATTATAGTCGACCATGATTACAAAGTCTTGTAAACGCTGTAGATTTTTGCGAGAATGACCCCGTACAACATGGGGAAGGCAGCTTGTGTATGTCGAAAATGGAGAAATACTGTGCGTAACCCTATCTTTTGGCGCAATGCATGCTTAAAAACCTGGCAGGTATATTTTTACTAAACATGCAGTTCTGCGTTACCAAATTATTAGTTGAATGATGTTTTAAAATATGTATATTATGTTATTAAGATCACTGGTGCAGTGGAAAATTACAAGCTCATGCAATCTGTTTATGATTCATCATGGAGGAAGATGTGGCTTTCAAGGCCAAGGGTCCGCATGGATGGTAAGTTGTGATTTTTGGCGGAAATTGGAGTAGTTTTTTTCAAGGTCAGTTATTTTATTGTGAACATTGTGAAAACATTCATATTCCTGCAGGTATCTATGTCAGTAGGAACACCTATATTCGTGCTGGAGTAGCAGAGTGGAAGGTCACCAATCCAGTTCATGTGGTATGTTACAGCTGCTTATATTTATCTCATAAATTTGAAATTTTCTTTATGATGCAAGTATGTGTCGAAGTAATGACATAGCAACACGCATTAGGTGTATGAAGATTTTTATAGTGCTAGGATGTTGAACATTAAGACGCTTATGTTAGATAGATATGAATACTATTTTAGTATGGCATCCAGATTGATATATGAAATAACTCAAATAAGATGTACTATGAAAAATGCAAATCTTAGTAGTTTATGTAGATTATGATTCTAAGAAAGTGTATTTAGATCATTAATGGGAGAATGACAGATGGATTTGAGGTTGAAGATACGGGAAACACTATAGGATTATTTTAGCCTTAAACACTTGTCAAGATGTAAAATATGTAGACATTTGAACATTTCTATCTGCGTACTGAAATATTAGTTTGTGTTCATCAAAATATCAACATCATGTATGATTTATTTATTTTCTTTGATCTTGGGCATTACTAATGTCGTGTAGTTTGGATTACTTTTCTATAGTCCTTTGGACAGGCATGTTTTTGAATATCAGATGTGGCTTGTTTGATTCTTTTACATATTTTTAACTGGCATAGGTGTTGTTCTTCCTTTTGTTGTAGGTCTGCTATTTTAGGTACCTCAGATTTTATCCTTCTGGAAGGTTTCTGTATAAGGTTTCATCTATTTTTTGTCTTTCTCATTAAACTTACAATATAAGGTACTTATTTCAGGTTCTGTATCTGACTTTCTTTTTTCTGTTTGCCATGAATTTATTAGAATTCATCCAATAAATTAAAGGACGTTGCGAAATTTATGAACTTCCGTTCCACTAAAGCTGAGAATTGTTATAGTGGCCGCTTCACAATATCTGGAGACAAGGTTAATTTCTAATCCTCGTGTACTTGTTTGATATTAATATAAGTTGTTTCATACAGAGTTTTGAACATTTCTATCTGCGTACTGAAATATTAGTTTGTGTTCATCAAAATATCAACATCATGTATGATTTTTAAAAATTTTTTTTTCTTTGATCTTCTTGGGCTAGATTCTAATGTCGTATGTAGTTGGGATTATTTTCTATTAGTCTTTGACAGGCTGTTTTTTTTTGAATATCAGATGTGGCTTGTTTGATTCTTTTACATATTTTTAACTGGCATAGGTGGTGTTCTTCCTTTTGTTGTAGGTCTGCTATTTTAGGTACCTCAGATTTTATCCTTCTGGAAGGTTTCTGTATAAGGTTTCATCTATTTTTTGCCTTTCTCATTAAACTTACAATATAAGGTACTTATTTCAGGTTCTGTATCTGACTTTCTTTTTTCTGTTTGCCTTGATTGAGATTTAATAGAGAATTCATCAAATTAAATTAAGGACATTATGTGGCGAAAATTTATGGAACTTTCCGTTCCACTAAAAGCTTAGATTTGTTATAGTGGGGCTTCACATTATCTGGAGACTCCATGGTAATTTTAATCTCGTTGTACTTGTTTGATATTAATATAAGTTGTTTCATACAGAGTTATATTCACTGTGAAAATCTCTGTTGTGATACAACTTTAATGTATCTTTTTGTTTTTAAACTGTTAGTGTGTTGGAGGTGTTTTAAGAGATTATATTGTTTGCAGGTGGAAGGTGCTCTATTGTATCCTGGAACGCGTCCTACTATTTGGAGAATCCGTTTGAGGTATATAACATCACCTTATTGCACCTCTAAATTATTGTTAGCTTAACTAATTTATTTGGAAATTGCCAATACAAGTATGACAGATTTAAATTGCTTATTAGGGCGTCATTCGTTACACAATCAGGACATTGTTTTTCCCATTAGGGTTATATCTTGATCAATTCGAGAAAAGTTTAGATGGGATGTTATGTCTGCTTCTTTATATACAAATGCGGGTTGTTTTAATGGGAAGCACACTTGTGAGTTCTGTTACCTCAAATTTAAGGTATCTTGAATCTGGTTTAGAGATGGTCATCCACAAGCGAGCCACTATTGTGTGTGTCGTAACTGTGCCATTGTTTATCTTTTTGTGAAAATTTTGCTTCAGTTATAACCTAATTTGATAGCTCAGTCTAGCCATGGTATAGTGATAGCGCCAAGGCGATCTTTACGTATAATCTTTGACATTATACACCATGATATAATATGTGTTGACCTTCCAACTTTTCTTTGCATGATGCACATTTATAGTTCATAGTTGTGCTCAAAAGATTTTGTTGCCTCATTTAGTCATTTACTGGACAAATATAATCCAAGTAAAGCAGTCATGTTTTCACATATTCAAAGTTTCTTGTTCGTTTTTTCAAACACTAGTGGATGCATGAAGACATTAATGTGGTTTGTAGTAGATTTGATGATGCTTAGGTTGTTTGTTCTTTTTAAAGGTTGCGAGGTACAATACCAGGGGCTAACAATCGGATGGATCTTCTTTCGATTGTTACAAGTGGTGTGCAAGAGAGTGAGGTTCCAGGACCTGATGGAGACATTCTTGGAGTGGTTGAAGGGTGGGAAGATGATGAAACACACAATCCAGAAGTACCTGCTATCTCTCATACAAGAGGTCTAACACCATTTGTCTTTGTTCCTTTTGAAGAGGTATGTCTATTTCACGACCCAAGTAACCTCTTTAAATCTTGCATTCTTTATATGAGACATTATTTAAGTACGAGTCAAATTGAGTGGACCCACAAACACTTTTCTGTGCATTATGGCTATAATATCAGTGGTCTTCTATTGAGAGATTTTATAAAGACGGACTTTCACTTTCTTCGCAGACAAGTCCGTGATTTTGTATCCTTTATTTTGTACGAATTAATTGATTGACTTACTAATCTTTGAAAAAAGGTCATTTTTACCCTTGAAGTCTGTTACATGCTAGGCAATATTTGATGATGTGAGCATAAAATGCTAAAGGATGCAAAAATAAAATAAAAAGTTCAGGGCTTCTTAGATGAAAATAATGTAACATCATAGGGTTTTCCTGACTTCTGCTTCTAGAACACCAACTGGCATGTTTGATTTTAATCAAACTTTTCATTAAATTGATCCCATCATTGAACAATATATGCAAAAGAGTACTATAATTTCCGGACTTTCTTGCCAAAAAAGTGAAAGTCCATAAGATTTTCTGCCGTTTGCCATAGTAGCCGCCTTAGGGACTAATTGTATTAATTTTTTAAAGATTTCTAAATAAGGTAATTCAGGACGTTGTATACATTAAAATTAGACTTTTGGCGACTGTCAACCGACGTGACCCGTTCCACTTCAAGCAGTTACTGTGAATTGACCTTTGAGATGACCAAATCGACCCATTGATAGACAAATGTGTCAACATTACCACCTCTTGGATCATAAATAATACTCGATATTTTGGTTATTAATACTTAATAGCTTGTTCATTGCTGAAGCCTTTTATGTTTGAGTTAATATAGATCTGTATTGTATTATTTTTATAGGCGGAAACCTCGGATCTTAATCTGCCTGTGGAACGCATGGATTATTATGTACCTGGTTGAGCGACATGGTCAATTGATAGAGGTGCCTTTATTTGTAAATATTATTTCAGTTATATCTGTTGAAAGTTGTTGGTTGTATAATACTCTTAAGCTAGAAGTCTTAAGGATTCATGTTAAGCTTAGAATACTACCTCTTTAGGGATGTTATATTTGTTTCTGGAAAGTAACTCAAAAAACATTTTTTTGACGGTTATTAGGAATCGATACATTTTAGTGATACAACTTTTAGTGTACCGCCCTCTTTTTAGCCTTTCTCGTCATTTTAAGTGTTAGACACTTTATTGCACAATCTGCTACCTTTTGCAACATAGAAAAAGAAAAAAGTCTATTTCGTCAAGAAAAATGTATACGTCTTTTAAATTTGGCGTGAACAAGTAGTATTGCCATGGAAATCAAATATTTGATTAATAATTAAACTAAACGAAAAACAAAGGCAATTATATCTTCAATAAAAAAGAACAACTAATGACTTTGCTTGCTAACTGCTACCAAGCTTATAACTAACATTTTTCCAACACTTAAAAAGCACGTGTGTCAACATTGTTAATCGGCTTTTGGTTGCTGCAGAAGTAAAAAGAATGAGAAAGTGAAAAGCAAGTAGTGAAAGTTGCACATGTAACAATTAGCATATATTACAAATTAAAATAGCATAATGAGTCAATTTTCGGATATTGATGTTCTTATTTGGAACATATCTTTCATCGTGGGAAATCCACCTTTACCCTTTTGTTTAGGGAATTCATATATACGCAAAATGATCAATATACATAATTTTTTTTAATTGATTGTTATGCTCTCCTTATATTTAATTCATCATTTACAGTAATTCTCACTCTCAAAAATTGCAACAAGCCCTCCATTTTATTTTTACTTCTTGTGACTTTTTTTTCCGATTTCACCGTCTATATCTTGTGGTGTTTCAAATCATATATTTAACAACTTACTATTCTTCGCAAAACTTGTAGCAACCTCTCATTTTGTAAATCCCTGTGTCATTTAATATTGTCTACAATACATAAGGTGCTCGTAATAAATTAAAAGGCTTGGATTGTATATTACATGCTCGTATACAAATCCGCATCGTATAAATTTATCACAATAATTCTATCTGGTGTTACACAAAATTTCATATTTTCTTTTCATGATTTATGAAGTGATACAAATTGCAATTTTAGTTCCATCCTTTTGTTTTGGCACTTGCTAATCCTAGATGAATTAAAAGTACTAATATTTTGTTGTGATCCAATGTAAATATATTTTTTCCTTAACAAAGCAAACCTTCATTGAAGCAAAAAAAACCGTGGCACCAAATACAAAATTTGTCATAAACCTTGAGACAAACACAAGAACACATATATACATAAAAAAGTTCAACAACATAAAGCAGAAGCAAATAGGCCCAAACAAGAGCTAATACTAACAACAATGACATAAACTAAACCTGAAGCAAACAAAAATAGTCTGCCGTAATGCGCGGACATTATTATTTCTCGTTGATTTTGAAGCACATTGTATAGTACATTAGCCCAACCTTTTTGTCACATGCAACTCACGTGTCCCTTGATTCCACCAATCCACAACTTCATGAAATGAACCAATAAAAACACTTGATTCACCCCTACATAGATAGCAATCTAACGGTCCACATTCACTCATCGGCACTTTAATCCAACAAACCAAACCACACATCAAACAAACTCCCCCACTATAAACCCTAACACTAAACCACACACCAATCAGCACTTACAAGTGACAACCCAAATCTCAATATTCCTTTAGACCTTGTTCTTTATTATTTCAGTTGAAGATCTTGAGTTCTACCAAAAATTCATCAAGCTTGTATTTGGACCAACCATGGAGTTTGGCCATGAAAGATGTGTGTGGCATGTGGCGTGGTGATTATCTTGTCATCTTTGTTAAAATAGATGGTCTCGGAAATCTAACATAGGTAGATCTATTTTTTTTCTTACATTTATCACTTTATTCACGTTATTCATAGATAGCCATTCATATTAACTACAGAGCTTTTCTAATATAATCAACTCAAAAGTACCCAACTACAGTATTATGTACGTAAAGTGATTTTTGTTTTTTTATCAAAATTTTTAAAGCTTAATTTCCATATGCCAAATCAAGTATAAACAAAATTAGATGTATATTTGGGTGATGGTCAACAACGCATGCACTTTTGACTTTAATGGTCAAAAGTTACCATTTTACTTGGCTAAATATGCTAGTATCTTTTTTTAACCAATGTTTAGAGAATTAGAGTTAAAACATATACCTAGTTGACTAGCTTGGTCAAATTTATATTGTTATCTAAGTCATAGCAAGACCGAATATAGAAAAGTCAATCATTAAAAAGGGTCAAATTTTAGCAGTCCATTTTCAAACAGGGTGAAATTTCGCCCAATTGCATTTTGCGTGCAATTAGCATATGCTAGTAGAGTAGACTTAGGGGATGTTTCTTTTTTTCTCCTATTTTCAAACATGTGCCTTTTTTATAATGTCACTGATTGGTAACTCAAAGTGTATGAACAAATTTAGTTTCTTTTTTTTGCTTAATGGAACATCACAAAATGAGTAAATGACTATTTTACCCACATATTTATATCTTGTTGGTCATAAACACCGACCTTGAACTTCTAAATCCAAAAATTGAACTACAAATGAAATTATATAACCATAAATTAATATTTGGGTTACAACCCAGATAAAACCCAATTCAACAATGACAAATAAACCTTAAAAATCCTTTAAACTCAACTTATCTTTCACAATCTCCAAACTAAAAATCCCAGTTAGTACCTATGTCGAATCACATAAATTATCCATTAAAACTGGATTGAATCCTCATATGAAATATTATTTCAAATGGGGCGTTTGGATCTAGGTTTTTAGAAGACAAATGAACAGAGCTGGTGGGGGAAGGGTGGGACGGGTGGTGAAGGTGGAGGTAGATCAGCGATGCGAAGGCAACGGGAACGATGACGGCAAACCAGTGTGGTAGTGATGTAGTCATATAGATACCTAACTGTGAAATGTTTGATTGAGAAGAACATAATATTAGGTGAAACTATGGAGAGAGGAGAGATTAGAGGGTATAATGGACATTGGGTTTAAATTGTGTTTCCTGGTTGTGAAAGGTGGGCTTTTGATGCCTATCTACATCTAGGAAATCATTTTGTATTAAGTAAAAAAAAACACAATTTTGATCATGTGTGGAAAAGGAGTTGTTACCAAATAGCCATTAAGAAAAAAATAAACACCCTCTTAGGGTGTGTTTGTTTCGGCTTATATAGCCCGCTTTACAACTTATTTGGTTTTAGGCTTATGTTTCATAAGCCTACTTTTTGTGGCTTATTTTTAAACTTCCCGTCTTAAAGTTTATTGTGAAAAGTTTCAAAATAAGCCACAAAAAATGAGCTTATGAAAAATAAGCCCAAACTCAAACAAGCCATAAGCTGAAACAAACACCCCTTTAAAAGCGACAAATTTGTATATCATATACATCATATACACTGATCAACAACAAATAATTAAAACGATTTCCTTGTATTCCGCCTGGTATTAGCCTCTAGTACACTCGGCCCGTCAACGTACCATAGGGTCCTTGAGATCACACATAATTCAGTTGGTTATTTGATAACTACACTTTTGAAGTAAATATAATATCTTTGAAGTGAATATTTTTCTATAACAGCTTGATATCTACTTGTTTCAAACTTCTTATTTGCCAAGAAAAGTAGGGACAATTAGCTATGCTACCTAGGGTTTATCTTTATATTTTTAATGTAAGAATGAGATTTGGAACCATTAGTTAATAACCGAACCTTTTTGTTTTCTTATTGTTTGTAGGATGGCACAAAACAAACTGTTTGCTATTCAAAGAGCTGAAATTGTTGATCTGAACAACGAAGAACACACCCTGGGACTCACTGTAGAACAGTTTCAGAAATGGCTAAGAACCCATTGAAACTGTGGCATGGCTAGTTATGGAGGTTATGAAAGTGCAAAACTTTCATTAAAGAAGTAGCTTTGGAAATTGCTACTTATTAGATTTGCATCTTGTTATGGTGTTTTTGATGCTTAGACTAAGCTAAGGTTTTTTTCCAGGTACTCTGGCGTATACTGAGCATTGGGACCAAAGGACAATCCACAAAAGAAGAGAATTAATAAACTTAATCAAATCAAAATACAATTAATTTAGTTAACGTTGAAATCCCTAAAACATAACAAATTTAACATAGGTTAAAGTACAAATGTTCTAAAACATCGAGTTCCACTTAGGCTGAATCGCATAAGATAAAGCTAATTGAATTAAATCAAATTCTTCATGTAACCAACAAAGTCTCCAACCTGCTGTCTAATGTTTCTTCCTGCATTAGGTTCATTTTCGTTGTTTAACAATGAAAATGAACCTAATGCAGGAAGAAACGTTAGAGAGTCGGTTGGAGACTTTGTTTGTTACATGAGGAAAGTTAATTGTATCTTATGTGATTGATGCGGTTGTCGTTAGACTTCAACAAGAAGTTTTACAACTCCTAGGCAGTGCACCTAATCGTTGTAGCGTAGTATAGGCAAGACTCGGGGTTGTTATCGTTCTCTAGGAGAATAGGTTGGGAATGCTCGATCAAGATCTAACAGAGGTCTACGGGGTTGCGAGAAGATTCTTTTTGTATTTTTATGTTTTTATGAAAGCAGGTAAATATCATGGTTTGAGAGGTTGGTTTGTTTTATCTAATTAAACTAATAATAATAAAATAAATCTAAATTAATTTGGTGAAAGTATATGATAAACGAACGTATTTACTTAATCATGCACTACTCCTCAGATTGCTTCTCCTAATCATGTTGCGTTGTCACACTCGTGATGATCTGTGTATGTATTCCTAAGTCATGAACGAATTACACGAACCCGTCGTCTATTTAATATTTTGTTAAAGCAACACATAAGTAAGGTAGTATGAAAACTATTACAAGGCCCCTAAGGGTATATTAAATGCAATTGAAATATCTTAAGAGGGATTAACCATATTAGGGGTAAGGTAGTATGAAGACTGTTACCGATGGTATCCTTTCTACACACTTGCTTTCCCTAGACGTCTATGCCAATTTAATATCTTATGGCTAGTTTTCTAAAGCCTAACGCGCACATCCATCACAAGAAGCAACATTAAAAGGATTTACAATTTAAGTTTCATGCAATCATAAGTAAATACTAAAGGATCTAGCCTATCATGTTAAGCAAAAGAGAAGAACAAGAATTAATCAAACAACACATAGACATATTGAAAGATTAAAGGGATAGATGAACTTCACTTGATTAAAACATTGATTAAAGACTGTTACAATAAGGTTTTGAGGCCCTAAAGACGGCCTAAAAAGCTGCCAAACTCGAATATAAAAGTTAGGGTTCGTCTCCCAAAATTTACACACTAAAAACCAAAAAATCAGTTTTGTATATATAGGAAAAGCGGCGCGACGACGTCGTGTTGTAATCGTGACACTGTCGCCATGTAGGATCTTCTAGAGCCACTTTAAGTCAGCTACGTCCTGGCGCCGTCTCCAAATCCATGACGCCGTTACTTTGAAAATCCTAACGTCGTCGCTTAGTAATCGCGACGCCGTCTCTACGCTCTGTATGCACAATTCTTCAAGATAAATGATGTAGGTAGTAGTTTGTCCGTTTAATCTCCAAAATGAGCCACCGTCAAATGGATTTCATCCAAATGCCATCCAAGTGCTATAAACATGAAAACAAAGTTTAAGCCACATAATTGGGCATATTGCAATGATTTAGGGGTTAAATGGACCCTGATATTGTGTATAAAATGATACTCAGCTAATACCCCTACACTTGGATTTGCTTGTCTCAAATAAATGGGTTTTTAACCTAGGACATAGCAATATTTAGGCATTTTAACCTACTCTTTAAAAAGCAGTTTACGACACAACTTTAGACCTCGTAATTTAATGAACGAATGTATATACTAGCACTTAATTTATGTGATTTGGGATTATCTCTTTCTCTCAGGTGTTTAATAAATTTATTAACATTTTTTGGGAAACGGAATTTACACTCATTCCGTCTATAACACTTTAAATTACCATAGGCTTGGTAAAAGATCAAACCTCCAACGCTAGGCGCAAGTATTAATCATTACTATCAAAGAGGTCTTTTAAAAGGTTGTGGGTGCAGGTGTAGGATAACATAAATGGAAACAAAAATGGATGGGATACATTTGGGTAGTGACTTTTTGGGTTAATTTTGAGTGAAAGGGTTAGCTAATTATTTATACGAATACACGCTGGTTGGGTTGCTAAGCCTGAGACTGGACAAGTTATAAAAACTCTACACAACTCTACATCAATCTATTTTCTTTTTCTTTTCTATTTTTAATAACATAATACATCATAACTCAGGGTTTATAAATACACCTCTACATTTGAGTTTTAGAACTCATAATTGCAATCTAACTAATGACCCAAATTGAGGTAGATCAACATAACATGGAGACTAAAAAACATAACATGAAGATCATTTGACAAACATATGGGGGTATTGATTTAACTTTTCTTCCCTAATCTTTCGCGAAATAAATACTACCATGAATCCTAATCGTACCAAAACTGTATTTACAAGGATTGGGGACTTAGAAACGTGTACTCAATATATTAACTTGGGTTAAAACAAAGAATGTACTAAATAGCGAGTACATACAGGTTGACTAAGGCGATTTTGGTGTAACAATTGTTTTAAGGGTTAACAATGCTCTTCATTAATAGTCCGAATTAACCAGAAAATTACAAGAACCGTGAAAAGGATAGGCTCGGAGGGGTGTATTAGGGGAGTCTTGCACTAAAAATGAGTGCGAAGCACGGGTGTGGGATAGTTATATAATCGATGTGACCATCATAACAAATACATGTTTAAAACATGGGTTAATCATAGTTCCTTTTATCTAGCAAATCCCTAATACTCACTATTGCGGTCTCGGGATGCTAACAAAAACAAGTTCTAGAATTTTAATATACTAACGGTACATCATATAATTTAATAACCGATTCCAATGCTCTAAAAAGTGACAAAGACCATAATAACATTCGTAAAGAAAAATAGACAACATAGGACTGCATTTGAACCTTAAACTCGAACAAGCTAAAGGATAAATTATCTTGAGTATCGAAATAAATACCCGAAAATTTTTTTTTTTTTTTTACCTATAGATCTAAAGGCGACCTCACATTTTTGGGGTGAAATTCTGAGGGTTTTTGTGCTAGTCATATAAATTCCTATCCATGAGACGCTATTAATACGTTTTCTTCGGTATGTGTTATAAATTTTTTTAAATTTAGGTTGATATTACCGTCTATGCTATGTTTCAATATATTACCCATCGTTTTAAGGACAAAACAAATGGAAATTGAAGGAATAGTTTGTAAGGCTTATTCCCCCTACACTTAAGTTGAACATTGACCCCAATGTTCTTTAAAAGTACCCGTACAAATGAATAAAAGGAAAGAAAACAGTAAAAGAAACTCAGTACCTATCTTGGTTTGCTCAATAATGGAGAAGAAACATGTGATAACTGGTTAAATCGTCCTCTAAGAATCGTCTAATGAAACTTCCTAAGAACTTCCAAGCTTCTTCTCATCATTTATAACGTGTAAATCAAAAGTCAAAGACAAAGACAATACACAAACGTAATAATTGCAGATAATGATATGTAACAACGAACTTTAGGGTTGACTCTATGAAAGCAGTTAAAGATAGGATAAAAGTGAATGTTGTAATCATAGGTTTTGCAGGTTTACAAGAAAATTACATAATTTTGATATTGCACAATTTATTTTTCAAAAATATTTGAAAATTTTCGAATTTTCACCTGGCTGGGGACGTGACGCCGTCAGGATGAATCTTGACGCCGTCTCTAGCCACTGTGAAGATTTCTTCTTTGTTTTTCTTGAAAAATTTCCTGCACGTAATTTTATTAGTCAAATCCTGTGTAAAATACTACATAAAACCTAAAATTAATCATTACAAATCATATGACTCGAATGACGTGATTAGATAAACTATTTATTTTATATGTTTGAATTGGTTCTTATAAACCGGATATTTTCCCTTACACTTGTTTAATGCAAAATACCTTTGATTGTAAACAAAACAAAGCATGATTACAAAAATAATTCAAACATAAAGAAATAAACGATAAAGAATTAAAATACAAGACACTTCTAAATGCGGGAAAATTAAATATTGGGTTGCCTCCCAAAAAGCGCTTTTCTTTATTTACGAGTCTTGTAGCTAGACTCGAAGTCACACGTCCTACGTGACTTCTCCTTCATCGTTCACTTCACTTTCTACTTTGACGAGAGCAGGACGCTTATTTTTGAAAGTTTTGCTCCTCCATTAGTCAAACTCCATCTCATTTTCCTGGTGAAGTTTTATCCTTTCCTCCCATTCTAAGACTAGCTTATTCACGATCATAGTCGGGGCTATAGGCTTTATATTGTTCTTAATTTCTTTCTCGATCTTACAGAGGGATTCAAGTATCTTATGGAAACTCATCTTACTCTTTCCAGATCTCAAAGTTATGGTTCCTTTATCAAACTTAATCACGGCTTTAGCGGTAATCAAGAATGGTGTCCCTAAGATGAAGGATCTCTTTTCATCCTCTTTTATATCCAGGATTACAAAGTCAACGGGGTACACATAACCAGCAACATCAACTAATACGTCCTCTGCTATCCCTAAAGGGTAGATATATGAATGGCTAGCTAGAGAAAGTCTAATGTCCGTCTCAGCAGGACTTTCGTCGTTTAGTTTCTTGTTGGTGGAGAGAGCATTGATCATTCACGTCATGATCTTGGTTTCTAGGGAGTTTATGTGTCTTCAATCCTCCTATGTTTCAGGGTATTTAATATCAGTTCAAAATTCCTACATATGTCTCATCTTTGTTATCTTTTTCTTAGGATTGCTTCTAAGGGCCCATAGGCATAAATTATAGGTCTTTCATTCTCATTTTTCCTACATCGGGCTGCTGACAGAGAGTCATTGAACCTATGATTTTCTACAAGTCCCTCGATTAGTTTTTCATTGATTCTATGCTTTAGGTAATACCCTACAGGCTGAGAGCTGGGTGGCTCCACTGATTCTTCTTCATCAACTTGTATGAGTTCCTTCTCAGCACTTTTGATTGGTTCATTTTTGGTCTCATTTTTAGCTTCATTCTCCTTCTCGACTTTATTTAATGGCATCTCCGCATCTGATCCGTTAGGTCTTTCAATGCTACCACCGGACGTTGCGTTATCATCGGAATTCTTTTCTTCCTCTTCTTTGATAAGAGAGATGGAATTTACATTTTTGGTGCGGGGTGTTTAGCCTCTTCTCTAATTAATACCTTTTTAGGAGCCCCGCTGGTTGTGAGTTCCTTAAGAAGCCCTAACATCTCTGTCATCCTATCGTTGATCTCCTCTTGCTATTTGAAAATGGTATTCTCAAACCTCTCCATCATTTCGGTGTATGTTACCATGTAGTCTCGTACTTGAGCCTCAAAAGTGGTTCCTAATGCCTGGGGCTGAGGGTATGGAGCGATACGTTCACGAAAAATGAAGGGGTTCTGCTTTGGTGGCTCATTTCAGGTGGGGGTTTGAGGAGACTCCTTCAACATATGCTTGAGGGACGTGTGTTGAGCATGGTCTAGGTGTCGGTCGTGACCCCTTCAGTAGATAATTAATCGGGTTTTGAGCTCAAGTTGTTTTCAGTCAAGTGATTTTGAGGGTGCTTTGAGGGTAGTAATAGACATTGACGGTTTGATGAAGTCTTTGGGTCATTCCAGCCCTAATGGTTAGTAAAGGCATGGTTCTCAATGATTTCCAAGATTCGTCAGCATTCTTATTGCGAATTTTGCCGCCGACAGCGCGGTCAATCTCGCACTTAAGATGAAAGGAGACAAGATCATAAAAAATTTGAATTTGAAGCCACGATCGATGTCATGATAAGGGACTTTTAGAGTAAGAAAAAACTCCTTGAAACGATCCTTGCTTCAAAAAAGCAATTCTCCGTGATGTTGTTGTTGGGAACTCTAGATGTCGTTACGGTGTTTTGCGGTCCCTTACGATGGAAGAATTGAGCAAGGAAACGAGTAGTAAGATCCTCCCATGTGGAGATGGATCTTGCTAGAAGACCTTCAGGCCAATTGCTAGCTTGATCGCGAAGGAAAAATTAAAACAAACGCAGGCGCGTTTTTTCCCTATTTGCAACATCAAGGTCAAGTGAGTCCACATAAGAAATCCTTCAGATGTTGGTTTGGATCCTCGGACCGAAGTCTGTGGAATGAGCATCTGTTTTGCACCAACCGGATGGTGTTGGATCAAAGAGGCACCACATTGTTCTCTTCGGGGAGCTCAATGGTGTTCCTATAGCCCCCGTGGCTAAGTTTGGAGTAATCTCCAAGAGTACGGATATAATTTTCGTCTCCCACAGAGGTCAACGAAAATATTTACGAAACAAATAACACAAAGGAAAAATAGACTACGAAAAAGCTAATATACCAAAAATAAAATTCTCACTTGATAGGAATCAAGCAAGTAGACCTAAATTAAATAATGGTCGAAACCTAACTATTCCCCGGCAACGGCGCCAAAAACTTGATGCGGTTGTCGTTAGACTTCAACAAGAAGTTTTACAACTCCCTAGGCAGTGCACCTAATCGTTGTAGCATAGTATAAGCAAGACTCGGGGTTGTTATCGTTCTTAGAGAATTGGTTGGTTGACTCGTTAAAGATATAACAGAGGTATTCGGGGTTGCGAAGAAGTTTCTTTTTGTATTTTTTGTTTTTATGATAGCAGGTAAATATTTGGTTTGAGAGGGGGTTTGTTTTATCTTATTTAAACTATTAATAATAAATTATCCTAAATTATTTGGTGATACGTTTATGATAAAACGTACGTTTTTACTTATATCAGCGCGAATCCTCAGATTGCTTCTCTTAATCATGTTGTGTTGTCACACTCGTGATGATCTGTGTATGTATTCCTAAGTCATAAACAAATTACACGAACCCGCCGTCTATTTAATATTTCGTTAAGGCAACACACAAGTAAGGTAGAATGAAGACTATTACAAGGCCCCTAAGAGTATATTAAATGCAATTGAAATATCTTAAGAGGATCAACAATATTAGGTGATTAGTAGTATGAAGACTGTTACGATGATATCCTTTCTACAACATCGTGTTTCCCTAGACGGTCTATGCCATTTTAAGTCTTATGGCTGGTTTCTAAAGCTTAACGTCGCACATCCATCAGAAGAATCAACATTAAAAGGAATCTACAATCTATGTATTCAAGCATTCATAAGTATATAATAAAGGATCTAGCTAGCATTGTTAAGCACAAGAGAAGATCAGTATTGAATCAAACAACACATAGACATATTTAATGATTAAATGGATAGATGAAATTCACTTGATTAACCAGATTAAAGGAAACTGTTACAATAGGGTTTTGAGGCCCTAAAAAGGGCCTAAAAAGCTGCCAAACTCGAATATAAAAGTTAGGGTTTGTCTCCCAAAAGTTACACACTAAAAACCCTAAAATCGGTTTTATATATATAGGAAAAGCGTCGCGACGACGTCGTGTTGTAATCGTGATGCCGTCGCCACGTAGAATCTTCTAGAGCTGCTTTAAGTCGGCTACGTCCTAACGCCGTCGCCAAATCCATGACGCCGTCACTTTGAAAATCCTGACGTCGTTGCTTAGTAATCGCGACGCCGTCTCCACGCTCTGTATGCACAATTCTTCAAGATAAATGGTGTAGAGTCGTAGTATTGTCCGTTTCTTCTCCAAATGAGCCCAAGTCACGTGTATTTCCTCCAAATGCTATCCAAGTGCTAAAAACATGAAAACAAACGATTAAGCACATAATCTGGGCATATTTGCATGATTTAGGGGGTTAAATGACCCTGAAATAATGTATAAAATGACACCTCATCAGTGATTCAACTTAAGTGGAACTCGATGTTTTGGAACACTTGTACTTTAACCTATGTTAAATTTGTTACCTTTTGGGGATTTCAACGTTGAACTAAATTATTGGCTTTTGATTTGATTGACTTTATAGATTTTTTGTGGATTGTCCTTTGGTCCCAATGCTCGTTATACACCTGAGGTACCTTGGAAAAAAAACCTTAGCTTACTCTAAGTATGAGAAACACCATAACAAGATGCAAATCCAATAAGTAGCCATTTCGAAGGCTACTTCTTTGATGAAAACAAGCAGGATATTTGCGGCGGGGCATAATTTTTTGTGACAGTGGGAATGTACCCGCGCGTTACTGCGGGGCTAACTTGTATTCAACGCATGTATTTTATTTCACTGGGTATTTTTTTAACAGTCACGGAATTTGAATGAGTATTTGTCGTTGGGACGAGTAGAGCATTTTTTACTTATTTGGCTAACAAAATATTATATAATATGACATTTACCTGGATTCATATACTAAATGCATTTACTTATTAAAGTTCATTAATATGAATGCAAAATATGTTCTTAAATACAGTCGTGAATAGGAAAAAAGTATAGGTATTTATATAATTTTAATTTTCATATAATTGTATGTTTGTGACCCCTGTCGTTTATTTTAAAGTTATTAGGTAGTTTATGTTGGATTATGACCATATATGAATTAATATATGTCTGGAAATATTTTCGAACCTAAGGGGACACACACGTTTATATATAGAACGACGAGAAAATATATTAAGGTAATATATTAAGTGAATAACAAACGATCGTTAAAAGTTAACGAGTATTAAATAATTAGTTAAACGTTTAATGGTTGAACGTGAGGGACTAATTATTAATAAACCAAAGACAAAAGGGTTCGGTTGACCTTCTTTTTTCCCTAGCCGGTTGTAACTATAATCATAATGGGATTAGGAGACTTACTTGCTCACCAAGTAGCAAAGACTATAAATATATGGTTATACTTTCATTATTCATAACTTGAAAAAAAAACTAAAAACCTAAAGTCGACTATCCTTTTCTTTTGTCAACCGGCTTCAAAGTTTTTTTAGGTCTTTGGTTTTGTCTTCACGATCGAACATACAAACCGGACACCCTACGGGATTTTGTTTAAGTTCGATCATCACCTCTTGGTGATTCCTTGTTTGTAAGTTGATAGATTCAAGAGACGAAGAAGATCGTTTGTTATACACTACTAGTACTAGCATACCTTGTCGTTTGCTAAGAATGTAACACCCCCAAAAATCACATACAACGCAGCGGAATACCAAATGGGGTGTTACTTCGTAATACACAACAATAGATACATTCTTTCCTATTTGTCACCGTCAAGGTCAAGTGAGTCCACAAGTTTAATGAAATCCTTGAGGCGTTGATTTGGATCCTCAGACCGAAGTCCGTAGAATGAGCATCCGTTTTGCACCAACCAGATGGTGTCGAATCAAAGAGGTACCACGTTGTTCCCTACGAGGAGCTCGATGGTATTCCTATAGCCCTTGTGGCTTGGTTTGGAGTAGTCTCCTAGAGTACGGATAGGATTCTCGTCTCCCATGGTGGTTGACGAGAATGAGTTATGAAACAAATAACACGAAGAAAATGATTAGATTCAGAAAGGCTAATATGCAGAAATTAAATCTACTTGAAAGGATTTAAGCAAGTAGAACTAAGCTAAACTATGATCAAAACCTAACTATTCCTCAGGCGGCAGCGCCAAAAACTTGATGCGGTCGTCGGACTTCTACATGAAGTTTTACAACTCCTTAGGCAGAGCACCTAATCGTTGTAGTAGTAGTATAGGCAAGGCTCGGGGGTTGTTATCTTTCACTCGGGGAATAGGTTGGAAAGGCTTGATCACGGCCTAACAAAATTCTAAGGGTTGAGAGAGGATTATTTTTGTATTTTTGTATTTTATGAAAGCAGTAAATCATATATTTGAGAGGTGGGTTTTGGTTTTAGCTAATAAACTAAATAATAACTACGCTAATGGTGATAACAATAAGATAAATGATTGTGTTTATTTAATCATGTATTACTCCCTAGATTGCTTCTCCTAGTGTTGTTGCTTTGTCACACTTGTGATGATCTATGTAATTATTTCCTAAGTCATGAACGAATTACACGAACCCGTCGTCTATTTAATATTCCGTTAAGGCAACGCACAAGTAAGGTAGTATGAAGACTATTGCAAGGCCCCTAAGAGTATATTAAATGCATGTGAAATATATTAAGAGTGGATCAACCATATAAAGGGCAAGGTAGTATGAAGACTGTTACCTGATGGTATCCTTTCTACACAATCATGTTTTCCTAGACATGTCAACAGCGATACAGACAAAAGCTGGTTTTCTAAGACCTAACATGCATATCCACCACAAAAAGCAACACTACTAAGATCTACATTTTAGGTTTTATACAATCATAAATAAACACAATAGAAGGTTTAGCTAAGCATGTTATAGTAAAGCAAGAACATAAATAAATCAGACAACACATAGATATATTGAATGATTAAATCAGCCTTACGTGATTAGAACATGAATTAAAGAAAGTACAATAGGGTTTTTAGGCCCTAAAATCGTCCCTAACAGCTGCTAAACGAACTAGGGTTCGTACCCTCTTTTTATTCTAAAGTTAAACACTCAAAACCCTAAATTTGGGTTTGTATATATAGGAAAATCGTTGTGACGGCGTCGCGTTTTAGTCGTGACGCCGTCATGAAAGACAATATTCTAGATAATGGGCTAGGTCGTGTGCTCTGACACTGTCATGAGATCTTGTGACGCCGTCTTTATCTTTGTTATGACGACATCACGTTGAATCTGTGATGCCGTCTCCAGCTTATGAGAACATTATCTTGAGAGATGTTGGTGTAGGTTCGTAGTCTTGTCTATTTCTTCTCCAAATGAGCCCAAGTCACGTGTAATTCTTCCAAATGCCTTCCAAATGTGAAATACCTGAAAAGAAATGATTAAGTACCTATTTTGGGCATAAATGCATGATTTAGGGGGTTAAACGACCCCGAAAAAAATATATAAAATGACACCTCATCCTGTAACAAACCTGGTAATTATATGATGTTCAGTGGTTATGTAAAAATGTATGTTTAATAAAAAGTGTGGGCCAAAAGTGCGTATTGTGCTTGTAAACATGCTATAGAAATTGGTCATTAGTAGACGGCCCTGGTTGCTACTCTGCTATTGTAGAAAATCAAATGATACACTACAACACCTTCTATTTGGGTTCACAAACAATAGAAGTTGGCAGGGTTTATTTTATAACAAATGGATTACATGATGATTGGATTATGGATTAGGCAAAACATGGAGGGACTTGGATTTTGTTCTAGCAGATGATAAGCTAAAGGTTATGTGCCATGACGTTGCCTTTTGTAAATAAGATTATAGACTGTCCCATTATCATATGTATGTTGTACACTGGGAGCGCAAAAGATAATTGTATACTTAGCAAAATTCGTGTTGTATGCACCTTCATAGATAAAAATTTATGAATATAAGTCGAAAAGGATGTTATACCTCGTAGTGTTGCGAATTAACATTGAGAAGTGATGCTATAGAGTATTGATTTTTTGCTTTGGTTTTGTTCTTCAGAACTGCAGCGTTGCCTTTGTATTTGGAATATTGGTACTGGGTTGATGAATTCTTTCTAGCTGTGTCATAATATAGATTCAGTTAGAAGGTACATGACATTAGAAAGAGGAAAGAAGTACATGTCGGCATCGATGGATTACACGTTTAAGATGTAATGCATTTCTGTAATGTTATGGTTCAGGTAGTAATATGTCATAGGTGTGTAGGACCTCGGTATTTCTTTGTCACCCAGGTTAAGCTCATAGCTATGACAACTGGTTTTTCCATTACTGAGTATGCATCCATCTCAAAGTTTTTGGCTACGTCGTTCCAGATTACCAACGGTAGGTTCATGCCCCTGTTTAAATAGACCAATTTGTTCTGTCAGTTGTATTTTAAATATAAAAGTAAGTGGCTTTCAGAAAAGACTTGCTGTAGGTTTTGAATGTTGATTATTAGTCTAGTAGTCTTGCTTTTGGTTGGATCTCCGGTAGTAATGAGATCACTGATTTGATGGATACATCTGATGTAATATAGTAATATAATATGTCGTCAGTTTGGTGTAGATTTAGCCTGCTTTTATTACGTAGAGGCTTCTGTTACCTGGAGTGTTGCGCCGTTGACGTCATCTTTGGATTTAACTTCGTTGTAAGCTACGTATTTAAAATAGTGTTTTAGAAATTAGTCATTTGAGATTGGTTCAATGCACGTGTATTTCCCAAACATGAGGGTTGTCTTGTATTTCCTAAACATGGTGTCTGTAGGAGTGTTAACTATGGCAGCAGATTCTTAGGCGACAGTCTCCGGCTGGGATTCTAGATGCTCAATATCTGAATTAGTAGCTGCGACCAAATTAAGGAAGTTGGTAAACATATCTGAAAATTAAGGTTAAAATAGGTTGCTTAATAGGTACTTACACGTTAAAGTATTAACACTGTTGTGACTTATTATTGACACGGGGTTAACGCGACTGATGTTAAACACATTCGTTTGTTCGTGAGGGTATCTCGATGGTGGTTAAAATATTCTATCTTTGAGCATCGGCACACGGTATATGTAAAAGCTGACCAAGGATACTATCTTGGCACGATGATATTTTCAAAGTGTCATCATCAATGTCCATAACGGAAGCATAGTCCATTGTTCTAACGGAGTTTATGTAACATTTCGTATTTTCAGGTCATTTACGACGTCATATATTTCACTAATTATATTTTTTTCTTACGCGTTCGCTTTTAAATTTTAATAGTTAAATTAAATCGCGTAAGTTAAAAAAATTATCGTTTAGCGTAATCGGACACCAAACGAATTAAAGTTTTCGTCAGCATTGCAATATATTATTTATGAAAGTAAAATTAACTTTTTATATTTTATTTTTATTGGTTGCGTATATAGACGTTTATGTTTCGCAATTTAATACGTTTAGCATACCCGGATATTCACTTATTACATATTTTTTATAAACCCTAGTTTTTATTAGATATTTATACTGATATTTATCTAAAATATCTTTAGAATATTTCCTTTAACCTTACCCCTAGTTAGACTTAAATAGAGTTTCTTAACCCTAGTTAACCCTTATATATACCCTAACTAGACTACAAAATCATAACTTACATTTTTTTACAAATTTCATCACAAAATCTCTCCCGTCCTCCCTCTCTTGGCTACGGCAACACCCCAAACACAACCAAATCCATATCAAATTTTACATAACACATTTACGTACATACTAATCATATCTAAGATGTCATAGAAGATTTGACAGGCTTGGTTAATTCCTTTACAAATGTAAGCAAAAGAAAATGCAAAAGTTAGGGTTTTCAGGAAATCATGATCTTGCCAAGCTTGGTTTACAATCTAAAACAAGGGTTTTGATTGTGTAGGGTTATATTTCACACTCTAAGGTTATCTAACCTTTATGTCTTTACATTCATCATTTTATGCATATCATATGTCTATGTAGTTAATTCACATCTAGGACTTATATACTTGTAAATTTATAATTCTTGGTATTCTTTTGATTAATCATATACTAAGGGACCCTAGGATTATAGACATAAGATATTAAAGGTTCTAATGGATTGTAACAATAGTGGTAAAGCTAAAAAGTCCTAAAAAAAGTTTTAAACACATTTTGAGAAAAATATCTAAAGGGGCTGTTTGGAGTTCAAAATTTACATATATATTTTATGATTTTATAAAATACTACATGTCACAAGGATCGTGGGGTTATAAAGAACTCGAAAAACCGATTAATAACGAAGAAGATACGCTAGTTACGAGTTTACGATAGTTAATACTTTATAAAACGTTTTTTTATAAAGTTACTATTCATGGCAGAAACTTATACTTGAAAAAATCAATACTATGATAAACTTTCAATTACAAGAACATTGCTCAAAAAGAATATCGCTAAAACACGAGCCTATAACGTATTAAGATCCGACATATAGGGTTTTCGACTATTAAACTTATATAAATAAATATGTGAACTGATGTGAATAGTAAAAGTACTGTTCATTAGTGGAGTCAAAACCTAAAAATGTCTTATTTTGATACATCGTCTTAGTACGAAAGACCGATTTGCGCTAAGATCCATACAAATCGGACTCTGAATAGTGCATTTTACGCCGTTTTTGTTTAAAGGGTTATTTATAACGTTTTTTATTTTATAAATATAATTTCGCCTAAAACAATTAGTTGGTGATGTAGCTATATGAATATATATATGTTTTAGTTATCAAAGTGCTTTATTTACTAGGGAATTTCATAATGAGGCCTCTTCGGATGCGTATCGACGAGTTGTTGGATTTATGATTTAAAGTATCCTAGATCCATCGTTACGGCATGTCATGACCTTTTAATTAGCTATGATAGCCGAATGATGTATGATGATAACTATATAGGATTGTATATGATAGTTGTTAAGTCAAAGTACTTGAGTACTGATACGACATATATTTACTTAGGTTGCTTTCGGATATTTCCGTGATACATTTTCTGCCATTTACCCGATTATTTCATCACTTCACTTCTAAGGTGAGTTCATAGCCCCCATTTCTATCTACTTGTTTTACAAACTCTACGGGTGGAATTACATGCTTGTTTTACTACGGACACAAGTGTTTTCAAAGTGTATGTTATCCAGATTACTGCCTGATTATTAATGCCTAAGTTACCTTTTGCCAGTAAAAGTCCCTATTTTATCATGAGCCGTTTAATTGCTTATTGTAGTGAGCGCTCAGTGTTGTGGATTAGATCTTCTGGGATAGCAATCCCCCCATACTTGGGTCACTAGTTTGATCATGGTGCATTTAACATTGAGAGGACAAGTGAGGTTGTTGGCAAGCATCCTATATTCTAGTTGGGTGCATAATATCTAGTTAAGGCTTAGGGGTTTCATGGGCTTAGTGCATTAATCACATGTTTTTGGATACTGGAAACTTGTTTCTAGTCTACTAGTACCTAAAATCTTGTGGGTCCGCTTTTTACTTATCAAACCTATGGGTGAGTTGGCTGATTTCACTCAACCTTTGTGTTGACTTTTAGCGTGTTTAATTTCAGGTCCTCAGATATAAGCTTGGATGGGAGCCGTGATGGATATCTATGAAGATGGATTATGTGTTTTATTTAAATTCGATGCAACTTTTATCTATGAAAACTTATGTCGTCTTTTGGGATTATAAATCTTTTGTTTAAAGAACGTATGTAGTATGTCTATGACTTTTCTTTGTCAAAATATTATCGGGACTAATGTACTGAACTCTTGATTTTTTCGGTTTTAATGCATCGCAATGATCTTCTTTAAATGTCCATTAAGGAACGTTTCCTATATCTTGATTGTTGTACTTTGACGTAGCACCCCAAGGTTACCATTCCGCTGCATATCAGATTTTGGGGGTGTTACAGTTTATATCTTGTTTTTTATAATCACCCGTCAAATGACATTGATAGTGACTTTTATATGCTAACTTTTGTTTAACAGATTTTCATTTTGTTTTCATAATTAGCAGGGTCGCTTAGGACTAAGTAACATATATTAAGCAAGTCTAATGGGTATATGTTAAGCAACTGTTAGTGTGACACCCCACAAATTTCCATTTAATATTTTAGCCATTACCGGTCAATAATTTAAATTTTTAAAGTTCCGTTTAACTTTTGCGTTTAACCAGGAAATTATTCTGTTATTATCTAAGAATCGTTACCGGGAGTGAACCGGGTTACCAAAAGTTGTAGTATTTTGGCAATATCCACGTTTTAGCATTTTAAGGCAATATCTAAAAATTTATAATTTTCCGTGATACCGTTACTCGTTTTCGTTATTCGCGTGCTACGTGTTTTATTTGATCAATATGTGCAAGTTAGGAACCATGGAAATTAATTCATCTCAAACCCACTAACTCTTGCTTGGTGGAGACCACAATGGTCCCCTCTTGGCTCTATCCTAACCGAATACACACACATGCATGCATGGGATGCCATTTTTGAATTTTGAATCAATAAGAAACTTACATGCCACTATGTGACTAGTTTTTGTCCACCATAAGCCCCATTGGTAGATCAAATTAGTCCCCTATTGTGCCTTGCCTTCTAGTCGATGCATGTATCAACACACACACTCTTGGTGTGCTGAATTCCGTTCCTTATGTATCCACATGCATTATCTCATTACATTTCCTTCATTATTCAACATTACAAACTTTGAGTTTTCTCTCTTCTTTTTGCCCTCTTTATTCAGAATATCATCAATACACACACAAATCATAAATTTTCCAATCTTGATCAAAAACCTTTTGAGGATATTGTGTTCGTGGTTGATATTTATTGTATTAAGGTTGTTTAAACAACGTTTGGGTTGTTTCTAGTCATCAATCATCCTTTTATACCACTTCTTTTAGTAAGTCTCTTAATCTTTTTAAAATTTGTACTTTTGTGATCATCTTAATGCATACATACTAGTTGTACAACTTGTTTCGTAAAAATATAGATTTTGAAACTACGTAACCCTTAAAAGGTTATATGTACTACTCAAAAATAAGTAAAGAAAATATAAGGAAAGTATAGTTTTATGATTGTGGTTATTTTCGTATAATAAAAATGTTAACCTATGGCTTATTATGTTTGGCTTATTTAAATAAGCTTATGAGAAAGCTTATTTGATTTTGTTTGAGCTTAATGGGCTTATGTTTGGCTCGGCCCAAATAAGAAAAGAAAGGAAAAGTGTTTGTTTAGCTTATTTTGTTTCGGCTTATTGCGGCTTATTTTCAAGCTTATTTTGAAAGGACATGTGACGAGCTTATTCGGCTTAACAAATAAGCCCGAATATAGCTTATTAGGCTCTTAAGCCACGTCCCATAACCACAAGGCCAAAACCAACGAGCTTAATAAATAAGCTCAAGGTTCGGCTTATTGTTACTTGGCTTATTGGGAGCATATTTCTAGTTCATTAATAAGTCACATGTTTATTATTTAATGTTTTGCTTATCGGACTAAATGGATAAGTTAAAAACCTGTGTTTTCGACTTAACGGGCCAAAGCCCAATATTAATACAATACACCAAGGCATAAAGCCCACGGTGTAGCTTAATAAATAAGTTCATAAATAACTTATTTGATAAAGTACGACTTAGATGCGTTACGTTTAACTAATTTTGAATGTTAGACATTACGTATTATGAAATTAGGCTTATTGGGCCTAAAAGCCCAATAAGGACCCGAAGGATCTTTTGACTGATTATAAAATAGATTTGATGATGCATAGTTTGTAATTATGAAAAGTAGATTGAAAGTTGTAGGATCCCGATCTACACTTTCACTTCGTATTGCGAACCACGAATCAAACCAAGAAACTAGAAAAAATATAATGGTTTAGAGAGAGAAAGAAGAGAGAGAGATGAGAGAAAAGATATTTAGAAATAAAATGAGAGGAAATTTTTGAAGATATTTTCTTAGTAGAAAATATCTATATATATGCCCCTACACATTTAATGTGACGCGTGGGATATTTAACTAGGACTCGAACTCGGGTTTTGCTTGGGATTAAACCCGAAACATATACAATATTAGTTTAACTATCGAGCCCGATTCCCGATAATATTCTATTACAACATTAACTAATTAATTGACCGAGACTTAAATACATAATGAACGAACTTCATGTTCGACTCAATATTTTGAGGCTAACAATCTCCCCCGAAGTGAGTTCAATGATGACACTCCTTCATGAGATAATGAGATTTCTTTTGTCGTTAAGCTCATGTGGTCTTGGTCTTTCTCTTTGTTCTTTGTTGTAAACTTGTTCCTTCATGCTTTGCGGTCTAGACTTTGAGCCTTTGTCATTGTCTTTATCGTCTTATGCCATCTTGCGATATTTGTGTCTTTGACCAACTTGCTCATTCCTTTTACATTATTGAAAGCTTTATTTCAGAGTTTGCGGAAGTCTTTGTCTTTAAAATCTTGAGCTTTCTAGAGAGTATTGTCTTCGTAGGTTGAGCATTATGAATGGGATTTGAGGTTCCCGTTACCACCGTTTGACCTGCAGGTTTACGTTAGTGATAAACGAGAAAATTGATTTGAAAATCAATCGACGTGTCACTCGTTAAAGAGTTTTTGTAACACATCGAGAGTGTCATGTTTTTATCAAAATTCATCAATCGTCAATTCATTTACTGGACCAAATCGATATCCAGTTGTCACAAGTTTGATTCATATAGAATCTCGCAAGTCACCTACCAAGAGCTTGTTTGATGCTGGCTCAAGCAGGATTTCCATTCAATAGTGAATACATTAGTATCACGTCGGATGTTCTGGCAATATCACAATGATATTGCGTAGGGACTCTTGATAACAGCTTGTGAACCTGATGATGTTCAACAAGTGTTTGAAATGGAATGTGTCCTAACGAGATTTTGATTGATCTCTTGGCTCTAGACTCGATTAGTGCATTTTGGTTTTAGTACTCGGAGGCTGGAGCATATTGCCACCTATTCAATATCAACAATCTCAGAGTGAGATGTCAATAGATAACGTGTGTATCTCCGTGACAAATGAGACAAGTTTCTGTTGAGAGAAACCCGAATGGCTGAGAAGGGTTGTGCATTGCATCACTGGGTCCATGATGTCGTTTTCAATGTCAGCAATCAACTTGTGATTCTGACAACATATGTATTGACCCGGTTTCTGCCTTAAGTTGTGTGGAGGGCTTCTTTCTTTAGACCCTTTATCCATACATTTCTTTTTCATTCTTCAACGCCTTCAATGCTTACCAGGACGTCATTACTAACACCTTGTTGTGATTGTTCCAGTGTTAGCTCAATCTTAGTCGGCATTATTCCCATATTCATTCATCTCCAATCATACCTAAGGACTGCTATTTCTAACTTTGGATTATCCTTGGGTAGATCCTCCGGTTCTGGTTGGATCATAGGATTGATTCCTAACCTAACCACCTTATGACTTCAGAATCGTCATGAAATTAAGATGTTGTTGGGTATAAGATCGAACCATAAAACCTTTTCTTACTGTTCAGCACATTGAGTCGATGAGATCATATTTTAATTACATTTTCTCCCCTTATTTTAAATAATAAACACTTAGTTTTTGAAATACCTTGTGATTAAAATATGTCTTGAAAATTCTGTGGGAGAAAATATTATCAACATGAATGGTTTGGAACATTTTGATAATGTTTTGAATACATAATAAATGTCGTTGTTGATGTATCCAATAACATTAAAACTTTGTTTTTCTAAAAACTCCCCCTCAAGAATAGGACCAATTGAAAAATTATTGTCTTTTGAAAATATTGTGAGGGTTGGAGTGTTGAACACACACTTTTGAAAGATTATGAATTGTCATCGAGAAATTCTTGAAAAATTGTGTTCAACTTTTTAAAAAACCAAATGTTAGAGGACTTCTCTTCTAACGCTAAGGGTAAGCGCACTGATAAACGTTCACTATCCTTTTCGTGAGACTAAAAACATTGAATGTCTTGTAAGAACTAGCTCAAGACCGAGAAACGTTTATTTTCTCGTTGTGAGGATATGTTATAACCTTCCTATATATTTGAAGTACGAGGTTATGTATGGACAATTTGCACTTAGCTATTTAGAAAATTAGAAAATGACTTATTTGAAAAAAATATTTGCCAATTCTCGCTCGAATTCATGTACACACCCGTGATCAATGTTAATCGGCTTTTTCTAAAGAACGTAAATGTTATCGATTTCCAAGAGAAAGTCGAGAAGATTCTGTTTGAAAATTTTCTGTTTTTCCTGAATTTGTATTTTCTTTTGAAGTTTTATATTTTTGTATTTTTCTTTTCTCAAACATTATTTTACATGTTGATGTTTGATGATGATATAAGCTAGTCTCATTTGTCAGAACCTCAAATCAGCTTTGAGTCAAACATCTAATACCAATCTTCTGACAAGATACTCTAAACCCGATCATCAGAAGGGCTTTCTTTTTTTTGTAAACATGTCAGCTAATTTTGGTATTCAGTTCTGACAAAATATATTCAATTAGTACTTTTTCACTACTGTTCCTTTTTGAAAATGATACCGAGTATGGATGTGCTTTGTTAGCGAATGTTGTACGGGGTTGCATGATATTGCTATGGCTGACTGAGAGTCGCAGTACAACGGTATTTTGTTATAGTTGAAGCCATAATCTTAAAGTTGTGTCCTCATCCACATTACTTGAGCAGAACTTGCAGATAACGCCCATGTACTCTGCCTTCTGCTGATATACATTTCAGTGGCAGTTTTGTTTCTTTGACATTCCTACTTACTAAGTTTAATCACAAAGGAACTGTATCCCTCTAAAGTGCTTTTCTGAGTATCAAAGGTATACCCGCATGTAGCTGTCTGAAAATGCTGTTAGTTCAAAGCCAAATTCCTTTGGATACCAGAGTCCATGTTAACCTCTTGAGGTGTTATGAGCTTGGTCGTGCTTGATAAAGTTGGCACAATAGCATACTGCTTGCCACTAAGTCTGGTCTTAATAGATTGTTCAAGTACATGAGTGAACCGTTTTTACTACGATAATCAGATTGGTCTAGGGTTCTCCACTCAATTCCTACATCTATTTGGGTTTTGCTAGCAATGCTGTACCAATGGCGTACAATTATCCATATTATTGCTTTTCAGAATTTCTAATGCGTACTTTGGCTGATTGATATATATACCTTTTTGGGGACTGGTGGATCTGTAGTCCTAAAAAAACTTCATCTCCCATCTAATTAAGGTCATTTCAAAATCTACTGTGCATTAATTTCATAACCCTTTTGAATATTTAGGGTTTGTAGACCCAAAAATTCATGTCATCAACGTAAAATTTGCACAAGTAGATATTATCCTCCCCGTATTTTATCTGAATAAAGTTGGGACAATTGTACTTTAGTAAAGCCTTGGACTTAGGAGTTTGATAGTTCATGTACCTAGGTCTTGGAGCTTGCCTTTAAATCCATACTAAGCTTTCCTTAGAAGGTAGACTTTTTCTGGCAATGATCGGGATCAACGAACCCTTCCGGTCTGAGCAACGTAAACTCTTCCTTCAGTTGGACCCATTAAGAAATGCCATTTTCACGTCCATCTGATAGATTGGAAAAGACTTGTGTGCTGCCCCGCGTGGGCAACAAAAATCCGAACTGCTTCCAAGCGAGCAACTGGAGCAAATGATTCTTCAAAATCAATACCCTCTTCCTGAGCATAACCTTTAGCAACAAGTCGTGCTTTGTTGCGAATTACAGTCTGATCTTCATCCTTCTTGTTCTTCCATAACCACTTTAGCTTTATAATCATCTTGCCAAATGGTTTGTCGACTAGTTCCCAGACTTTTAGTCTGTCGAACTGATGAAGTTCATCCTGCATTGCTTCGATCCATGCAGAATCAGCCATTGCCTCCTTAATGTTCTTCGGTTCAACAATACTCACCGTGAGTGCGAACATACACATTTCAGGATCTGTGGCAAGCTGTCGTCTTGTTTGAACTGGCATGGTTGGATTTCCACGAACTTGTTCTAATGGATGATCTCTGGTCCATCGGTAATCATGACTTTGTGGTTGAAATGAATGCACATCGGTATTATCAATGTTGCGTGAGGAAGACTCACCAATTTCTTGTACCCGTGTACAAAAAGGATTGATAAATTCAGCTTCTTGAAACGATGCATTCGGTGCTTGATCATTGTTGTTTTCCTCAGCGAGACCGTGTGTTGGATTGTAATATTCTTCAAGTAAAGGACTGAAGAGAAATTCTAACCCTTGTTGTGACGAATCTGTCTTTTCTGCTGAAGGAACAACATTTTGTCTTGGGGGCACGGGGTCAGAGTTGTCATAATCTGACGCCTTTTGTCCTTGAGGAACGAGGCCTGAAGAGACATTTTCAACAGACATCTCTTGTCGTTGTGGTGCGAGGTCTGAACTGTTGTGATCAGACATCATTTGAACATTGAGGAACGGGGCCTGAAGTGTTATTTTCAGCAGACACCATTTGACATTGACGACCGAGGCTTGAACTGCTGTGTTCAAACGTCATTGCCATTTCCAAAGCGAACAGTACCCAGAAATTTCTCCACAAAATTACACAACAGCTTGAGATTGCCCGTCATGTGCTTTGTGCATCCAGAGTCAACAATGAATAGGATGAGTTGTACAATCTGCAAGAGAATTAGAGGACGATGGAACATTGGACAAATTGGATCCTAAGGAATTTGATATCTTCAAGACATTAGTTATCCTAGAGACAATGTCTATAGTGGGACTAATACTTGTTGATTCATCAGCTTTCCTAATCTTAGGCATCCATATCTTTTTGGTCCTAAGCGGCTTTTGTGTCCATGTATAAACTGATGGACATCTCTTAGCTATCCACCATTTCCATTCCTGATTTGTATTCTCATACAACTCCTTATAGTAACTCTTGGATTTCTGAATAGTGGTATCTAATGCAACTGTTTTCTTAGGGGGTGTTGAAACAGATTTGTTGTCTTCTACTTCCTTCTTTGTAAACTTCACTTGACTATTGTTTGGCACGACCTTATCTTTAACTTGATAGCACTTAAGTTGTGGTCTGCTAACACTAGTAGTGTGAATTACTCCTGAAGATTTAGACATGTGAGGATTAGTATTCCTAGAAGCATGAGGCAACTGTGGTGTTCTAGTTTGTGTTGTGGTGGAGGCAATTCTAA